>CAUYON010071256.1:0-54575 GCA_963573935.1 Arctocebus calabarensis
GAGGCAGAGGCAAGAGACTCGCTTGAGCCCAGGAATTGGAGGTTGCTGTGAGCTGTGATGCCACAGCACTCTATCCAGGGTGACAGCTTGAGGCTCTGTCTCAAATAAATAAATAAATAAATAAATAAATAAATAAATAAAATTCCCCCTTCCTATAAGGATATCAGTTACATTGGATCAGGACCTGCCTTCATGACCTCATTTTAACTCGGTTACCTCCATAAAGACCCTATCTCCAAATAAGGTCACATTCTGAAGTACTAGGGGTTCGGACTCCAACTATGAATTTGGACGGGAAATAATTCAATCCATTCCAATAAGCACGTTTGTGATCATGGCAAGAACGTCAATTCCAATAATGAGGAAAATTCTGTCTGCTACTTATGGGTCCTCTGCTAAACATCTGTGACCCTCTCCATATGCTAGTTTCCACCACTGGGCTGATGTGGTGGATTCTCTACTGCGTGGAAAAAGTCAGCGTAGAAAGAGTATAGAAAGGGTTTAGAGTCCAACAGCCCCACATTCAAACCCTAACTCAGCAACTAACTAGTCATCTGATCGTGATTATTTGAACCCTCTGAGTCTGTTTCTTTACCTATGACATGGAGTTACGAATTCTATCCCATTGAGTTATACTAAGAATAAAATCATGTGTGTCCTTTAGATTAGCATTTGCTCAATAACAGAAAACCCACCAAACTATGGCTTAAGCAAGTAAGGGACTTCTTTGCTTCAGATAAAAATAAAGAGAGGATGGCTATCTAGGACTAGTATGGCAGCCCAACAGTATCTCTAAAGACCAGGTCTCTTCTCTTTTCCTTCTCTAGCATCCTCAGCACACAGGCTTCTGTCCTCATGAACACAATACAGCTGCTGTATCTTCAGGTATCAAGTCTGCATTCCAGACAGGATGATAAGGGAGGGAAAAGAATAAAGGACTAAAGGAACATAACCGAAATGGCCCTTTGTCAAAAGCCCCCTCAGGGTGACACCTGTAGCTCAAGTGGCTAAGACACTAGCCACATACGCCAGAGCTGGTGGGTTCAAATCCAGCCCGGGCCTACCAAACAGCAATGACAACTACAACTAAAAAATAGCTGGGCATTGTGGTGGGCACCTGTAGTCCCAGCTACTTGGGAGGATGAGGCAAAAGAATTGCTTAAGCCCAGGAGTTGGAGGTTGCTGTGAGCTGTGAAACTATGGCACTCTACCCAGGGTGACAGCTTGAGGCTCTTTCTCTAAGAAAAAAAAAAAGCTCCCTCAAAAGCCATGCCCTGCAGCTTCCACATAAATCCAATTGGCCAGATCTTGTCATGTGGCACCACCAGCTGCAAAGGCGTCTGGGAGATCATACATTTGTGCTTTCCAGCCTCTCTAAAAGAAGGCAAGGGAGACAAAGGAGAAGGCAGTGTGTACAGCAGTCACTCCACAGTATCTGCCATGTCAAATAGACCAAAAATTCAAGCACAGTTCCAATACATAAAGGTTCTTGATAAATGTTTACTGAAGCTCACTTTGTGGAATAAAACATTTCAGACAAATTGTGGGATCCTGTGTGATCCCCACCTCTATGGGTCACTGTGATAGCTCCACACCCTACACCAGAATTTCCCCAGTATGTTAGACTGCAGTGTTGGAGAGGCAAGTGTGAACATCCTCAAATCTGATCCCAACTCCTCCTCTTTTTCAAGCCTGGGGTCACCAGCAGAGATTCTGGATGCTATGAGGGCATTGTAAAACCCCTTGCCAGTGCCCAGGGACAGCATCTAGAATCTGCTATTGCCAGCCAAGAGCTGGGGACATTTCAAGGTGCTAGGCTGTCATAGAAGGGGGTCCAGCCACAGAGAACCAGCTGGCATCTCTGAACATACTTCCAGACCACTGCTGTTGCCTGATCTGACACTCAGGCCCATAGAAATGACACAGTCCCCAACTGGAAGGGGTTGGCTCTCAGAACAGGGCTTCCCAACCTTCTCATATCCAAGACCCACTTTTTTTTTTTTTTGAGACAAAGTCTCTGTTGCCCTGGGTAGAGTGCTGTGGCATCTTGTAACATCACAGCAACCTCAAACTCTCAGGGTCAAGCGATCCACTTGCCTCAGCCTCCCGAGTAGCTGACACCACTGGCACCTGCCACAACACCCAGCTAGTTTTTCTGTTCTTTAGTAGAGATGGGTCTTGCTCTTGCTCAGGCTGGTCTTGAACTCTTGAGCTCAAGCAATCCACCTGTCTCAGCCTCCCAAAGTGCTAGGATTATAGGTGTGAGCCACCGTGCCCAACTTCCAAGACCCACTTTTTCAAAGGTCCAAAATGTTCTCCTGCTTGCCACACTTTTAGTATTTGTTAAAAACGATGCATAATGACATAAATCAACTCAGAATTCTGGAAGACTTGGTAATGACATATTTTACTCATCATAGCAACATTAGAGACATTTGGAAAATGGTCGTATTTCTACAAGACATGTTTATGCAGCCTACGTATGTACAGACTGCCTGGCCCAGATATGGATTTGAGGAGCCCTTGCTCTAAGCAGATAGACTAGGCACTGAGTAACAGAAGTCAGCAGCCAGGGAGTCCCAGGAGGTGTGTGTGGCGGCGGGGGAGGGTTGAAGTCTACTCATAAGACAGGCTCTGCGCTCTCAGAGAGAAGCCAATGCGTTGGGAGGCTGCAGTGAGCACTCATGTTGGAGAAAATGTCCTCCCAAAGCCCTCTCAGGAGAGGTGTGAGATTGCACTTAACATGTCAATAAAGGTCAGAGACCAAATAATGAGACGGTGGCATGCTGTATATTGTAGCCACTTGATTAATGAACATTGCCTTCTCCAAAATGTTCTGCCCTCGCCCTGTGTCTTTCGTCTTTCCAGATCAGTGGGGTAGCCTGGGGAAAGTCAGCTCTTCCAAACTGAGCAGTGTCAGATGACTCTGGGAAGGACAGTGTGTGCTGCTGCCACCTCAGCTCTTTGTCTTCTAGAAATTGGGATGGCCTTTGTTGCCCTCCTCTCTAGACTGGGTCATTTCTTGGGCCTACAGCTCAGACAAGCTTCCATACCATGGCAGGCTTTTTCCTCTTCTACTCAGAGCAGCTGGGGCCAAATTGGGTCTGGCCATTGAGCCTCAGCAAGGGAGAACCAGGCAACTATAAGGGGAGCAAAAAAATTAAAAAACCAAGATACACACCCATCAGCCATCCAGAAGCCCCTTTGCCTGTTTATTGTGTTGTTATTGTTTTTAGAGGTGGGGTCTTGCTCTGTTGCCCAGGCTGGAGTGTAGTGCAGGATCATAGCTCATTGCAGCTTCCAACGCCTGGACTCAAGCCATCCTCCCACCTTGGCCTCCCAAATACCTGGGACTATAGTCCTGCCACCATGCTTTAGCACATTTAAATGCAGCTGGGAAAGGCTGGGCATGGTGACTCACGCCTGTAATCCCAGGACTCTGGGAGGCCCAGGCAAGTGGATCATCTGAGCTCATGAGTTCAAGACCAGCCTGAGCAAGAGCAAGACCCCCATCTCTAAAAATAGCCAGGCATTGTGGCGGGCACCTGTAGTCCCAGCTACTTGGGAGGTTGAGGCAAGAGAATCGTTCAAGCCCGAGAGTTTGAGGTTGCTGTGAGCTGTGATGCCACAGCACTCTACTGAGGGTGACATAGTGAGATTCTGTGAAAGGAAGGAAAGAGAGAGAGAGAGAGAGCAACCTACTTTTTGGCTTAAAATGTTTTGGTGGAGTCCCTCTGATAAAGCCCTAGATTGAAGAGGCCCAAGACCCTTCTCTACATCTTTCTCCTGGTCTCCCCATCCTGGCTCAGAACTCGTGCCACCTCTCCAGCCTAGAAAGCCTTTCCCCACAGTGCGCATCTAGTTAACCCCTTTTTTTCCCTTCCAATTTCAGTTCAAATGTGGCCTCTGCAGGACAGACTTCTCCGACAGATGCCTGGGATCAACACCTCAGACTAAGTCTCAGGAGTCTCTCCAAGGCCTCCTCACCCTCTCCGCCTCCCCTTCACACACACACACATCCCACCAACCCCACACCCCCACATGGCAAATGGCAAGTTCTACATTCCTAGGTCACCTGGTAACGCTCTCCCTCGGGCAGTCGGCTCTGGGAGCCCAGGTTTGGGGTACAGCCTTAGTGCCAGCGAAGGCTCCTACATGGTAGGTGCTCAGTGAACATTTACTGAGGGAATAAAGGCAGAAATAAAAATACCTTCATTTTCAATTACTTTTCCTATTTTCAAAAAGTAAAACAGAAGTGCCTTTACAAAATGTGAAAAAAAAAATTAAATCAAGCATACTTCCAGAGATAAACACTAATAACACTTTTATGTCTCTCTTTTCAGTCTTTCTCTACAAAACTACTTCTTGTATAAGACTGAGATACCGGCAGGCAAGGTGGCTCACACCTGTAATCCCAGCACCCTGAGCTCAGGTGGAACGCAGTGACCGAAGAAAGCTAATCACTGTAGCTAAGTGATGAGGGTGCCGACCACAGACACTGGGGCTAGTGGGTTAGAACCCAGCCCAGGCTGGCTAAACGACAATGACAACTACAGCCAAAAACGCTGCGTTCCACCTGCTTCCACCGGGAAGCATTTCCACATGCCTAGTGGAAAGGCAGGCCGGGCTGCTAGATGGATTTAAGTCTGAAAAATAAAGAGGCTCTGAGTGGATGCTGGGGCCGCCTCTCACCCTGCAGGGATTTGGTTGTAGACTTGGTGGTCAGGTGAAGGCGCACTGTTAATGACATGCAGCTCAGCTGGCAGGCAGAGAGCAGTGCAGGCAGACATCCAGATGTCCTCACCAACCCTGTGGGGACATCCAGATATGCTGGGAATGAGGGTCACCCCAACCCCCAGAGCCATGACTGAGTCCTCAAGGGCAGGAAACTGGCCCTTAGCCTAGAGCTGAAGGGAAAGGCCATCGGCACCGTGCCCATGCCAAGAAAGGCTGTCCCCAAGTCAAGCCTCCAGAAAACACCTTCCTGAAGTAATATAACACAGGGAAAATGAATTTCCTGGTCCAGCCGGACAGTTCCTAGAGCTATGCCTCTCCGGAAGTAATGTTTCTGGGAGAGTTCTGCTCACCTCCAAGTGCAGCCAGGCAAGAGTAGGTAGGTTGAGGTGAAGAAGTGGGGCATCCTGGAAGAGCTGGTAGGGAAGGTTCTGAAGGGGGCTTCCCATAATGGAGGGCAGAACTCCAGTTCTGCCACCTCTGGTCAAATCCTATCCAATTGGCACGATCCAGAGCTGCAACTAGCACCTTCCACTCAGAGTGCAGAATCAGAGAATGCAAACTGCCAAAGACTGTCAGCATCCCTAGGCTGGTGTTTCCCAAAGTGTGCATTATGAGATTCAGGTGGATGACTAATGGCATTCCTTAGGCAGGTGACTTTGGGAAACACGGCATGGTAGAGCACCTTGGTGGCCCTAATTCTTTTTTTTTTTTATTGAACAGAGTCTCACTTTGTGGCCCTCAGTAGAGTGCCGTGGCATCATAGCTCACAGCAACTTCAAACTCTTGGGCTTAAGCGATTCTCTTGCCTCAGCCTCCCAAGTATCTGGGACTACAGGCACCCTCCATATCGCCCAGCTTTTTTTTTTTTGGTAAAGACGGCGTCTCGCTCTAGCTCAGGCTAGTCTCGAACATTTGAGCTCAGGGTAATCCACCCACCTCGGCCTCCCAGACTGCTAGGATTACATATATGAGCCACCATACCCAGCAAGGTGGCCCTAATTCTTTACTCTACCCAAAATCCATGCCCTTTGCCATGGAACTTGGCAGTGCCCTTTCATCATGGGCAGGGTGACCTTGACACTTGATATTGCCATATGACAGCCAATAGGATGATAGCAGACATGAGGGAAGCAGAGGCTTGTGATGAGCTGGTACTTTGGGGCTGGCTCTCTTGAGCCTCTGCCATCACCACAAGTGCATGCCCAGGTGGGCTGCTGGAGGACAGATGGAACAGAACAGACCTGCCCTGGTCCCAACTAGGACCAGCTTAGACAGACCTCTAGCCATGTGAGCCTGCCTAGCCAATACAGTAGAGCCACCCAGCCAAACCACAGGTGATTCTAGACATGTGAGCAATAAATATGCATTGTTGTAGGGCCTGAGGGTTTGGGGATGTTTGTAGCATTGTGTAGGGCCTGTGGGTTTGGGGATGTTTGAAGCAAAAGACAACCGGAGACCACATTGCATACCATAACTCTCCATGAGGAAAGTCTCAATGCACATTAGCATATTAAAGGCCCTGAGAAGTCCTGTAATAGAGAAGCCTGTATAATTTTGCTGACCCCAGCATTTTCCAAACCCATTTGTTCATGGAACCCTTTTTTCCCCTAGTAACACCTTAAGGAAGTAGTCAGTGTTCAGAGGACTGCACAGCAAAAAACCCTAATAAAGTCCCACCCTTCATTTTATAAATGAGGGAAGCTGTCCTGGCTTCTGGGCCACAATGCCTTCACTTTGGTGACACTGCCATTTGCTCTAGGCAACACTGCTAACTCCCTTTACCAAGCTGAGGTCTGAACCACACAACTTTGATTTTGCCTATTTGCCATGTTAGTTTCTAATTCTATAGGAAAGTTTTATTGAAGACCTACTATGTCCAAGGAACTATGCAGGGCACCAGGAACACCAAGAAGATGCAGTCCTTACCGTTAAGTGGTTCACATAGTCTAGTGGTAGAGGAAAACAAAGAAAAAGGTGGTGACAATCTAATGTGAGAAGCACTAGGATGGGAGGCTTTGGGTACTATGTGGCACAAAGGATGGGGAGGTGACACATATCAGAGAAATTGTCATGGAGGAGGCAACATCTGAACTGAGTCTTGAAGAATGATTAGAGGTCACCTACATAAAAAGGAGGAGATAGGATGAGGCAGGGTGGGGTAAGGGATGGGGAAGAAGTTGGAGGCATGGAGAGAAAAAGCATGAGCAAGCAGAACTGTCAGGGGTCAGGGGTCAGCTGCAGAGAATAGAATCCACTCCAGCCAGTTGACACAGAAAGGGATTCCTTGTGGGGTATTAAGAGGCTAACAGGATTATTTGAAGGGCTGAAGAGACCCATTCAACGCTGAGCTTCCAGGAAAGTCTCCCAAAGCCACATCACAGAACTGAGCTGTCACCATCAGGGAGCCAATACACAACTAAAATCTACCCTTGCCAGCTTGAGAACCATGTGGTCTCAGCCATGACCCATGGCAAAAAAAATGCATTTTTTTGTGTGTGTGAGACTCTCTCACTCTATTGCCCTTGGTAGAGTGCCATGGTGTCACACAACTCACAGCAACCTCCAACTCCTGGGCTTAGGAGATTCTCTTGCCTCAGCCTCCCGAGTAGCTGGGACTACAGGCACCCGCCATAACACCCAGCTTAAAAAAAAAAAAATGCATTTCTTGATCTTTAACTGAGATCCAAAGTCCAGTTTTGGATATCTGATCTGAATATCTAATTGGTTGAACACCTCACACCTGGAATCCTAGCTGCAAGGGAGTCTGAGAAATGTCCTAGTTAGCTGCATAAAAGAGGTTAAAGTGTATGCTAAACATCAAGCCACCATATCCTTTTCAAAAGCATACTTTAAGGAAAACAAGTTCAGCACGAATTTAGGGCTCATCGTTGCAGAAATATTCTCAGCTCTTAGGGCTTCTTTTTTCTGTCTCCGTCCTGGCACCACCCCCCTACTTCTGGGCATGCCATAGGCACTCATTAAAGACCTCAGAAAAAGCCCGAGCTTATTAACCAACTCCTCACTACTTGATCTCTAGGGTGGGCAGGTATCAAGATGAATAAAGGCAACATTTTTTTAAGTCTTGCCTGGAATAAATTGCTGCTTTCTTGAACACACAGAAGGCTCTATTATTATGAAGGTGTTCTGTATTATTACTGAGAACAATTATTCAGAAGCCAGAAGCCTAGAGCTGACTAGGTTATATTCTCAGAGGAGAAATTCCAGAAACCATTACTCATTAACTTTTTTGCTTGTGAAAAGAACCTTTTCCTTTTCCCACATGGTTTTCCACCCTAAGGAAGAACTTGACCCTCCATGTTCAAACTGCAGGGGTAAATGGAAAGCAGCAATCACCATCCTGCACTCAAACCCAGCAGGCAGTCCCCGGATGGGGCCTAGTTGGAATACTCCACACAGAGGACTCTGGGAAAGAAGCTTCCACTTGGGGGCTACTGAACAAGTGTCTTTCTGGAGAAATCCTATGAGCACTCCTAATGAGTGACTCCCCATCTGCCCAGGCCTCCCTGGCAGAAACAGGTCAGGTAGCATGATGCTTTCCTCACCATCCAACCAAACCACTCATACTCTGCCCTGATATCAGGATGGCAGCACCCCTGGAATCAGACATCTGCCCAAACCCCACAGGAAGCGCGGGAGGCCTAATTAATTAATGTCTGTGGAGCACCTGTACGGCCTCAAATGAGCGGTGTGGGGCGACCACAAGCCCAATTAATTACCACTAGGCTTAGAGGCTTCCAGCCCCATCTCTTTCATTTCAGCCAACTTGCCCTATGTCAGGGTAATCAGGAGCCAAGGGGCTACTGAATGGAAGAAGGCCGCTGAGCGACCCTGGGTGGAGCCTCGGCTCCCCACGTGGGGGGCTGCCAGCTCCCGGAGTCGCTGGAGATTTTCTGTATATGACCATTTCCCTCAGAGAAAATGACTCCGTTCCTCAGAGTATATTTCTCCCTCCACATGTAGTGAGATACTAGCACCAAGCAGAGACACCTAAAACTCTGGCTCGGCTTTAAAGTGGACTAGATCTCTCATGAATGTCTAAGTCCAACCAATTCCCAAGGCCATATTTAAATTCACCACCATCAAATGCAGATTCCAACACACGTCTATTTCTCTGCTCCTTATCTTTATTTTTCTTTCCCACCATCACCCCTGGAGAGGGGGAGGAAAAAGTAAAAATGTCCATACAGAAGGACATGGTTTTATTACAGCAAAGTGAATGCATGGCCATCCATAAATGGAGTGTGGAAAATGGGGCTGCTTCACATTTGGTTCCTTGTACATTTTATTGCATAAGAGATCTTTGGTTGTTTAATTTTTCAGTTCCAAGCACAGGTTTTAGCCAGCCCAGCCCCCTGGACTTTCAGTTCAAGGTTGTCTTGGCCTTTCTTTGTTCACAGGCCACCAGAGGTAAGCAGGCTTGGCAGCTAACACAGCTGACAGCCAGGAGCACGTGGAGAGGCTGGGGCAGTGTGCAAGGTCAAGGTCTGTGGGGCCAGGGCCTGCAGGACCAAAGTCTGCCTGGTCAGGGGCTACATGGCCCAGGCTTGCACGGCCAAGTTCTGTCTGGCCAAGGTCTATGTAAACAGAGTCTGTGTGACATGGCCATTGCCAGCCCCTTAACCATTCTGAGGCCTCCTGACCCAGAAGAGAGATCTGCCGCTCAGGCAAACAAAGCTATAAGGCAGCAGGAATGGGGACCATGCTGGGTAGATGTTGGGCTCCATCGGAGCACTCCCAGGAAGTAATGACCACCAGAAGGACTCCCAGCCCCCCTTTTCTTTAAGCAAGAAACCTTCCTGGGGGCCCCTAATGGGGAGGCAGTTTCCTCCACCCCAGCCCTGTGGTCCATTCCACCTCAAGCGTCCACTTCCTGCTTTTCCCTCTACCCCTGGCGGCTTTCCAGTGGACAGGGAGGACCCTGATGAGCGAGGAGCTGTGTGCACAGTGGCCCAGGGCGGCAATCTGCCTCTCTGGGTGAC
Source organism: Arctocebus calabarensis (assembly GCA_963573935.1). Lineage (NCBI taxonomy): Eukaryota > Metazoa > Chordata > Mammalia > Primates > Lorisidae > Arctocebus > Arctocebus calabarensis. The sequence continues at coordinate 9,738 of CAUYON010071256.1, forward strand.
AACAGAGTGTTGTTTTCCTTACCTTCCCTGACCTTAGAGTGCAGGGGGCTCCGGCCACATTGCTCAGGCAGGGAAGGACCCGAGGCCTGCTGGACTCCCAGGCTGGGACGAGACATGCTCCGAAACACGGAGAAAGGAACTGTCAGCCTTCATTATTAATACCTAGCGTTAATATTTAATGTCAGAAAACTGCAACTCCCTCTCTGCACCGTCATCAGACCTTCCCGGGTCACACCAACCAGAACTCTTCCAACCCAGCACCCCCCATAGTTCCGTGCCAAGACCAGCAAAGCAGTTTGGATTTACTTGAAATACTAGGTGCAAAATGAATTCTAAACACAGAAAATTCAAATTAAATAAGATTGAAATTATTTTATTGCTTTCACAATCAGCCCTATTCTTTAAACGTCTCTAATACTCTGCGTTCAAGTGCCAGAAAATTTAGAAATGGGGCAAGGCGTAAGTGCAACTCTTAATAGAGGAAGGTTTTTATCCTGCTGAGTATTTTGTGTGTTGTTTTGTGTGTTAATCAGCAGCGGCAGCAGTATGATGTGGATGCAGCCAACAAAACCCAAAGCATCTGATGGACATTTCAAGATGGATTTGAGATATTAAAACAACAGTAATATCTACCACTTAAGCAATCAACTAATTTTTTTTTTTTTGAGACAGAGCCTCAAGCTGTCACCCTGAATAGAGTGCCATGGCATCACAGCTCACAGCAACCTCCAATTCCTGGGCTTATGCGAGTCTCCTGCCTCTGCCTCCCAAGTAGCTGGGACTACGGGCCCTTTTTTTTTTTTTTTTTTTTTGGTTGCAGCCGTCATTGTTGTTTGGCAGGCCCAGGTTGGATTCGAACGTGCCAGCTCAGGTGTACGTGGCTGGCGCCTTAGCCGCTTGAGCCACAGGCTCTGAGCCAAGCAATCAGCTAATTCTTACCTATCAAAACCAACTTGTTTCTCAACCTGGGCACTATTAGCATTTGGGGAGGGACACTCCTTCATTACACATTCCTCCCCACTAACCCCAGAACGCCCCTGGACATTGTGACCACTAAAACACAAGGCCCCATTTCCAAATGCCCCTGGGTGGTGGGCAGTGCAGGCCAGAGTGGGAATCCCTGATCTGGGTGTAAAGACAAACTGGAAAATAACCAAAACACAACGCAAGACCAGCAGATCGAGGTCATCCTCAAGCTGAGGTGCTTGGGAAGGTAGCAGGGTCTAAGGCTTGCCTCCAAAAAGTGAGGGAAGTGGTATTCTACCCCCACCCTACCCATCCCCCATCTCTACCCCACCCCACCCACAGGGCAGCAGCCTCCTCCCCGCTCAGCTCAGAGTAGGCTGCCACCTTCATTTGCAGTGGGGAGTAGCCACTGCTTGCAAACCTTTCATCTTTATGACTTCAAAGAACAGCCCCCCAAAAAGGCCCAGGGCACAATTTTCCAGGATCCAAGAAACCGGATGACTCACCTGTGCTGGCCCAGCCTGAGGTCCCAGGTTGTGTCTTTCCTCTGACTTGAACCACACCTACCAGGCCTCGCCTTGCCACCAGCTCATGACAGGCATTCTTAAAAGGGCCTATTACTGGAGCTGGATCCCTGGCTTGCTTGGGAAGGTCATTTAGAAGAATATAAATAGATAATGATTTAATTTCAAGGGAATTTTTCTCCCTATAAAGTTTTTTTATAGCACTTTATTGAGAAATAATTTACATGCAGTAAAATGCAGAAATCTTAAGCGTTGATGAATTTTCACACACATACACACTCATGTGCCTTATAAAATTTTAAAGAGCATAAAAGGAAATTTCGATTAAAAACACACAGACTAGCTGGAATAGCTAAAAATAATGTTTTAATGATAACAACAAATGTTGGCGAGGAGGCAGAGCAACTGGAATGCGTAGACATTTCTTACCGGAGTGTAAAATACTATAGCCACTTGGGAAAACAGTTTAACAGTTTCTTATCAGGTTAAACATCCACCTATCCTATGACCTAGCCCTTCCACTTCCAGTATTTACCCAAGAGAAAAGAAAGTATGTGTACACAAACATGATACACAAATGTTCATAGAAGTTTTATTTGTAATAGCCCCAAACTGGAAACAACCCAAATATCCACCAACAGATGAATAAATAAACAAATTGCAGAGTATCTGTACAGTAGAATGCGTCTCAGCAACAAAAGGGAACAGAGTACTAATGTGTGCAATGCGGATGAATCATAAAGTCATTCAGTGAAAGAAGCCAGAGAGTACATGCCACACGATTCTGTTTATAGAAAGTGCTAGAAAATGCAAACTATTCTACAGTGACAGTCATCAGTGATTGCTTGGGGATAGGAGACAAGGAGGGGCAGCAGGGGGAATCACAGGAGGCAAAAGGAAACTTTGGCGGTAATGGATATGTTCATTACTTTTGATATGGCTTCACAAGTGTATGTAACATGTATGTCAAAACTTATCAAATTATATGATTTAAATATGTGTAGTTTGTTGGGTATCTAGTGTGTCTTGAAAAAGCTGTATTTTTTTTTTTTTGGAAATGTGTGTTAGCCAGGTATGCTGGCACATCTTCGGTCTCAACAACTCAAGAAGCTGAGGTGGGAGGATGGCTTGAGACCAGGAGTTTGAGACCAGCCTGGGCAACAAAGCCAGACCCCTTCTCAAAGAAAAAAAAAATCTATGTATTTTACTACATGAAAAGTATGACTCAATTTTTCTTTCAAGTTTTGGAATTCTCCACCACCATCCCCTCAAAAAAAAACAACAAAAAAGCCCAAACACATACAAAAAATACAAGTTCCAGAATTCCACATATCATCCTGTCTTTAGAATCAAGAAAAAGAAATCCTACTTTAAGCCTGAGGCAGTGACATAAGTGTGGCCACCACAATGCAGTAGCAGCAGGAAGGCAAGTCTACACAGCTGAGCCCAGACCCGCCTTCCTGCGATGTGGCCCCAGCTCCCCCTTACATGACAGGCTAAAGAGCATGTTAAAACCAGGCAATTATTCCCAGGGTTAACCGAGTATAATGCACGCGTTTCCACCTTTTCTTCTCTCTGCTTCTTCCTGTTCCTCTTCCCTTCTCGGGTGACTATTCATGGCAGGAACTCCAAAATAGCAACCAAAATACTGCACCGTGACAACTTCATCTCTTAATTACAGTAAACATTTACATAATGCTCAGGCCCAGCCAGTGCAGAAAGATTCGTTAATGCAGAAACATGCCCTTTAACCATCCTGTTTTATTACACAAACCCCCCCGGGACCTGAGCAGCCCAAGATTTGCAAAAGATGATGGAGAAATTGGCTGAGATATTAAGTCCCTTTCCAGGTGCAATTAAAAGTGGGACTGAGAGCCTCCTGTTCTCACAGATCTATAGTATTTTTTTTCATGCTGAATTCACACTGTAAGGATTCCAAATAGCTGTTGTGGTCACCCAGCAGATTTCTAACATTTGCTGGTGATGAGGATTTGTTTTGATTCTCATCTTCACCTCTCCATTTCTGAATTGACAACCCTGCAGGTTTTGCTATGCAGTCTAATATTTCCATGGCCGCCCAAGCACAGGGCCTTGGAAATTAGCCTGAGAGATAGAGATCCCCATGAACGTTATAAACATTCTCTTTGCTTCAAGCCTTCGATTCTTTAACACAGACCCTCTCTGGAGGGACCGACTTTAATCACATTTCCTGGAGCAACACCAGCTAGCCTGCAGAGGGGCAGCCCAGACCAGGCTTACAATGGTGGACTCCCCGCTTTCAGGGGGGTCTGGACAGTGTACAAGGAAGGTCAGTAAAGGAAGAAGAAGAAAGTAGTAGCTTTGGGAAAAGTCAAATATGAGTGATCTCCTAGTCTCCCCTGCCCCCTTCCCGCTCCCAGTCTCTTCCTGTTGTGTGGCCTTTCAAAAGTGACCTGTCCTTTCTGTGCCTTGATTATCTCATCTATAAAGCAGTGATAATGGTACCCACTTTTCCAGGATGTTGTGCGGCTCCAGTGAGGTAGCTGTGTACAGAGCCTACAGCCAGGCCTGGGGGGTGCCTACACCAGTATGCTGTGCCTGGTGGTTGCTCAGGGGTACTAGTATTATTTTCTTACTATCACTAGCATTATTGCCATCCTTCTCAAATCTTAGCAGCAAAAAGGCTCCCTCATGTCACCTTCTTAGCAATGAAATGACACTCGTGTGCTCCTGCATCCCCTTTGAGAAACCTCTGTGACCTACGAGGTGGGGCCTACACCAAATCAACTTGTCAAGGCCACCTCCAGAGTCCCCATCCTGGTGACAAGAAAGGCATCTGGGCTAAGGCTGCTTTGAGCAGTGCGCAGCTGGAGGTGGGAATGGCTACCCAGTGGGAGAGCAGCCTCATTGATAGGAGGGGGGGAAAGGAGATGAGAAGGCTGAGGACAAGGTCAACCAGGAACGTAGGAAGAAGTTTAAGACCCCAGAAAAGCAAACGTGGCAGGGTGAGCAGCAAGACCCAAGGCCAATCCTAGGAAGAGGCAAGGGATCTGTAATTTATTTCACTGATGTTTATAAAGCACTTTGGCTATGCCAGCCACTGTTTTAGCACTATGCAAATATTAACTCAGTTAATCCTCATAACTCTTTGAGACAGATACTGGTATTATCCCCATTTTACAGATGAGGCAACTGAAGCTCAGAGAGGTTCATTAACTTGTCCACGGTCACAGAGCTAGGAAGTGGCAGAGTTGGAATCTGAATCCAAGGAGTGTCCCTGGTTTCAAATCCCAAGCCCACACTCTTAACTCTTCCAGATCACAAGGTAGAGACCCAGTTAGCCTTGAGCTAGGACTTAAAGGGTTAGACAGGATGGGTGAGGGAGGAGATTGAAGCAAAGGGCTCTGCAGGTGGAGGAGGAATGTGAACAAAGACTGAAGGCAGAAATGAGGCCCATGGCCCGGAAGAAAAGAGCTGAGATGGAAACATGTCTGTGTCATTGGGTGGGGGATGGGGAAAAAATGCTGTGAATACTTTTGACTACAAATTACAGAAAACTGGCATTCAAACTGGCTTAAACCAGTGGCTGCAGAACTCTTTGATCATGACCCACAGTAAGGAACACAGTTTCAGCTTGGTTCTGTACACACGTCCATGCCACTAAACAAGTTTCACAAATCTCTGCTGCGTGTGACGCACTCTGATATTTTCCATTGTGTTCTTCCGCATGCTAGCTCTATTTTTTCATTGATGGTTGTGACCCACGTAATTGATTTCATGGCCCGCTAGTGCATTCTGATCCACAGCTGGAAAAATACTGGCTTACATACTGAGGAAGCTGATGATGTCAGTACCAAGGAGTGCAGTGGTGGGCTGGCTCCAAGTAGCGGACATTCGGCAGCTCAATGATGTTCACAAGGACCTGGATGTCCCCATCTGCCCTCTCAGCTGGCCTCCTATCAGCATCGTGCTAAGATCAGTTTCTCTTAGCACAGTTGTGAGGTGTTCACAGCCACCCCAGAGGGTACAGCTAGGCAGACACAATTCCACAAGAAGAAAGGGCAGGCTAGACTCTGAGCATGTTTCTTCAGAGCAAGTCAATATTTCCCAGATGCTCTCAGTAAACCTTCCCTCATTGGTCAGGACTGAGCCACAAGGCCATTCCCGACCCAATCCCTGGCAAGAGAAATAGACTGACCACCCAGTGGGGTGATAGGAGTCAAGGAGTCAGGCGCCATACCCTCTGCAAGCCCTTATTATGGATGCCAGCCAAGGAATGCAACTCATAGGGTTTTCAGCTGAGGTGACAACGTTAAATGTGGCAACAGACAGGGATGTCCAATGGCTGCTCAGTGATAATGCTGGACTGTGAGGCTGAAAGACATTCTGGGTATTCACCAACATGAAGAAGGAGTGTGAACCAGGAATGGGTGGAGACCAACTTCCCCCAGAGCCACCCTGACCGATACGTGGAGGCTGGCTCTTGGAGGGCAATCTGGAGATCTAAGGACAGTACGCATGTTGGTACTCAGTCCCAATCTAGGAAAGGCCTGCAGGGACATCCAGTTGAGGCAAGGGAGCCAGGCGTCAGTATGTGGGCAATTGAGAGCAGAGAGCTATCCAGAGGGTCCAGGCCTAGAAAAGAAGGGTGGTAAGAACCAGGTTGAGTTTGAAGTGTGGCTCAATCTGCAAGAAGGAACGTGAAAGATGTCTCAGTCCATTTGTGCTGGTATGACAGAATATCTGAGCCTGGGAAATTTATAAAGAACAGAAATTTATTCCTCATAGTTCTAGAGACTGAGAGGTCCAAGGTCAAGGCAACAGCATCCGATGGGGGCTTTCTTATCGCATCCTCACATGGGGGGAAGGCAGAGGAGGCAAGAGAGGGATGAATTCTGTGATGAATTACATGGCAAAAGAGCAGAAAACAGAGGAACCCACTCCTGCAAGCCCTTTTTTTAGCAACATTAATCCATCCACATGATCTCATCACCTCTCATTAGGGCCCCACCTCCCAATACTGCCACACTGGTGATTAAGTTTTACCATAAGTTCTGGAGGCAACAAAAACATTCAAACCACAGTAGCAGGTTTGGGGGAGAGGGCTCCTCCAGAGAGATACTTGTAGATATCCAGTGCAAATAGCTCATATACGTTTCAGTTATCTACTTCAGGCAAGAAATCACCTCAGTAGTCGGGGCCTTAAAATAAACAACCATGTATTTGCTCACAATTTTACAGTCTGAGCATCAGCTAAAGCAGCTTGACTGGGGCTGGAAGACCTACTTCCTAAAGAGGCCTCAAGTTGGTGCAGGCTGTTGCCTGGCAGCTCAGCTAGGGCCTCCGTTCTCCTGTATGTTGGCGTCTCCACGCAGTTGCTTGGACTTCCTCACAGCACGGTGACTGGGTTCCAAGAGAGACGAAGCAGAAGTGCCACGCCTCTTAAGGTCTACACCCAGAACCAGCATAGGCATCATGTCGCCATATGCCTGAGTCAAAACAGTCCCAGGCCCAGCCCAGATTCAAAGGAGTAGAGAAGGACACCTTGTTAGTTTCCCAAGCTGCTGTGGCAAAATGCCACGGACTAGCTTAAAATAACAGACATGAGGCCTGGTGCGGTGGCTCACCCCTGTAATCCTAGCACTCTGGGAGGCAGAAGCGAGTGCATTGCCTGAGCTGACAGTTCAAAACCAGCCTGAGCCAGAGCGCAACCTCGTCTCCAAAAATAGCCGTGCATTGCGGCAGGCACCTGTAGCCCGAGCTACTTGGGAGGCTGAGGCAAGAAAATCACTTGAGCTCAAGAGTTTGAGGTTGCTGTGAGCTATGATGCTACAGCACTCTACGGAGGGCGGGAAAGTAAGACTCTGTCTCAAAAAACAAAACAAAACAAAACATAGAAATGTAGTTCTGGAGTCCAGAAGTCTGAAAATCAAGAGGTCAGCAGGGTTGGTTCCTTTTTTTTTTTTTTTTTTTTTTGTAGAGACAGAGTCTCACTTTATCGCCCTCAGTAGAGCACGGTGAAGTCACAGCTCACAGCAACCTCCAGCTCTTGGGCTTAAGCGATTCTCTTGCCTCAGCCTCCCAAGTAGCTGGGACTACAGGCGCCTGCCACAGCACCTGGCTAATTTTTGATGCAGTTCAGCTGGGGCCTGGTTTGAACCCGCCACCCTCGGTATATGGGGCCGGCGCCCTACTCGCTGAGCCACAGGCGCCGCCCAGGGTTGGTTCCTTCATGGGGGATCAGAGGAAGAATCTGTCCCAGGTTTCTCTTCCTGGCTTCTGCTAGTTGCCAAGAATCCCTGGTGTTCCATGGTTTCTGCTGCATCACCCGGTCTCTATCTCTGCCTCTGCAGACACTGGCATATCTTCATGCCAGTCTCTGTATCTTTTTTTTTTTTTTTTTGGCCGGGGCTGGGTTTGAACCCACCACCTCCGACATATGGGGCCGGTGCCCTACTCCTTTGAGCCACAGGCGCCGTCCCAGTCTCTGTATCTTTACATGGCCTTCTCCTCTATGTGTCTGTGTGTCTCTGTGTCCAAATTTCCTCTTCTAGTAAGTGCACCTATCATTAGATTTAGGGCTCCCCCTCATCCAGTATGACCTCATTTAACTTGATTACATGTGCAAAAGACTGTACCTCCAAACAAGATCACATTAGCCGGTAGTGGGGGTTAAGACCTCAACATATCTTTTTAGAGGACACAGTTCAATCCATAACATCCTACCTCTTGGTAGAGGGAAAGGACAAAGAATTTGCAGCCATCGTTATTCCACTGCAATCTTGAGAAGGATCCCAGGAAAGGAAGTGAGCTGGGGAAGGGAAGGAAGCCAATGATGTTTATATAATCGAGGCAGCTGTTACTGTGGGCAACTGGGGCTCATTCTTACTGGGGATCTCTGGGAGACAGTGTAAAACACACCTCAGTTTCCCCAGCCGAGGGAAGAGGCAGCTGGAGTGTTTATCCGCTGATCCCCTTGCCCTGACCGCACTTCTGGCCTGGCTTGCGTGCAGCCAGAAAACTCCCTGGGGCAGAGTCATGGGTGTTTGCAGTAAGCTGTCTTCTGAGGCAGAGGCCAGGCCACAGGCAAGAGGGTGGAGCACCAAGTCTCTGCTACAAAGGGCAGGTCAAAGCAAGCCACAGGCAGGAGCAGAGATGCCCCATGGCAAAATTCCAATCCCACAGATTTAACCACTAACAGCAGGTTGGGGGTACATAGGACTATATCATTGAACCCTACGGGCCACCCCACAACCATTTGAATCAGACCTGGGGAACCAGGGCAGCCAGACTCTGGGCTGAACCTCTGGGGAACAGCTTTCCAGCCTAGTAGGACAGAAGGGGCAGTGGGAAGGTGTGCCCACCCCAACCACATCTGTGACCACGAGGGCAAAAGTGTAGCAAGTGTCAGATCTAAGCGCTGGGCCTCAGTGGTCACGCCAGCAGTTTTCCTGCCCTAAATAGCTGCTCTTCTGACCCAGGTCTCAGAAAAAGGGGAAGGGGAGAGGGGATGAGGAAGCAGGCAGAATGTTTTTCTGCTCTCTGCTTGTCATCCCGCCCATTCACCCCACAAACCCTCCCAGGCTCTCATGACCTGCAAAGCTGCCTGCAGAAAGCACAGCCATGAGTTTCTCATGAATGATTTTAAATGATTCTTGCTCTGTCCACAGGGGGAAATCACGTATTGAAAATCCAGCAAAAGCTTGGCCAACTGGGGGCCACTCTGACAGCATGACCACTGGCATTCAAACTGGAAGGGGTCCTGGGAGAGAAATAGGCTCCTCAAGTCAAGGCAGGCATAAGCCTGAGGCCATACCCTCAGAAAATCAGGCCACTGTGCCCCCACTCGGTGCCTCACATGCATGGTCTCATTTTCTCCTTCCAACCCATCATTCGCCCGCTCAATTATTCATTATGCAAAGAATAATCACTGAGCACTTGTTATATGTCACTCGCTGTTCTAGGCCCTGGGAAACTGTAGTGAACAAATAGATTTTTTTTTAATTCCTACAACCACAGAGCTTACATTTTTGTAGGGGAGAAAGGTAGCAAACTAATAAATAAGTCAAACATAGTAGTTTGTTTTATAGGTAAGTGGGAAGGTGAAAAGGAGATAGAAAATACAGGGGCTGGAGCTTTGGGGAAAGGTTAGAGGTTTCAAAAAAGGAACCAGGGACTTACTCACTGAGAAGTTGACACTTCAACAAAGACCCTTGAGGGGGTTTAAGAGGGAGACCTATGGACAATGGAGAAAGAGTAGGCCAGGGAACAGCATAACAGCAAAGGGAACAGCCAGTGCAAAGGGAGGAGTGTGCCCAGCCTATTCCAGAAATTGCAAAGAGGCCAATGTGGCTGAAGTGAAAGAGAGGCAGTAACTGGCCATGAGCTCAGAGCAGGAACAGGGCAGGCACCAGATCAAGCCCCACCTTCTTAATGCCCTTGACTTTCACTCAGATAATACAGGAAGTCTCTGGAGAAATCTGTGCTGAAAGGGATAGAATCGGATTCCGGTTTCAGGGGGTCCCTCTGGCTATTGCTTCTAGAAACATATTGTTTCTAGAGGGGTGTGCGTGGGAAAGGGAGTATACCAGTGAGTCAGTAGTTCTCCACATCCAGGTCCTGAGAACCCGTAATGCAGTAAGTAGTTAAGTATTATTTTTAGTAGGAAATGTTTTTAACTTCATTACCAGCATTTTACAAAATCTACCTTCAGCATTCTCATTTCAAAGATAAAGAAACAGGCCGGTTTGTAAGTTCTTTGACCAGGAAAGCTCTCTTACCAGGAAAGCTCTCTTAGGGACTTCCCACGAGGCCTGGGCATATTATAACCCAAATTGATCTGACTTCCTCTTCTTTCTTCTGCTCCCTCCTTCCTTGGGGGGAAAACACAAAAAGTCCTGTTTCTGCCGCTGATCTTTGAGTTGATGCCCAATTCCTTCTTGTCTCTTCCTTGGGAGGCAAAATGGTATGTGTCAGGCTGAAAAGCCAGATGAGCTAGGCCAAGCCCTGGCTCTGACAGCTGCCCATCGGCGGGGCAGTTTATAGAGACACAAATCCGCTTGTTGGGAGATTCTCCTTCCCTCCATGGCCCTACAGGGTAGCCAGGTCTCAGTGTTCTCCTGCCCTTGGGCTTTTGGGGCAGGGCCACAGCTGAAGTTGTCAGGTGCCCAGAAGCTGGCCCCCCTCCCAGGCTTTTGTCTTCAATAGAACCCAAAGCGATGAAAGGATTATATGGGATCAGCCATTCCCAGAGCCTGTTTTGTGCATCGTTGGAGGTACATAGACTCATATATATTTTTTTAATAATTATGGTTATGTATTTTGATGTGCTAGGAAAAAAGGAACTGGCACAGCTAACCCATGACTTCATGAATATTATTGCCCAGGAGGAGGCTAAAGTACTTAGGGGTTTTTTTATTTCAATAAAAAATATTACATTAATAAAAACATAAGTGGCATGAGATACAGCAAATACCATGGTATTTCTTTCTTTCTTTCGAGACAGAGCCTCACTATGTTGCCCTTGGTAGAGTACCGTGACGTCACAGCTCACAGCAACCTCAAACTCTTGGGCTTAAGCGATTCTCTTGCCTCAGCCTCCCAAGTAGCTCGGACAACAGGTGCCCACCACAACGCCCAGCTATTTTTTTGTTATTGCAGTTGTCATTGTTGTTTAGCTGACCCGGGCCGAGTTCGAACTCGCCAGCCTCGGTGCATGTGGCTGGCGCTGTAACCACTGTGCTACAGGTGCCAAGCCTCCTTTTTTTCTTTTTTTTCTGAGACACAGAGTCTTACTCTGTCACCCCAGATAGAAAACAGTGGCATCATTATAGCTTACAGAAACCTCAAACTCCTGTCTCAAGAGATGTCAAGCCTCAGCCTCCTGAATAGCTGGGACTACAGGCACATGGCACCACACCCAGCTAATTTTTTCTATTTCTAGTACAGATGGGGATCTCACTCTTGCTCAGCCTGGTCTCAAACTCCTGAGCTCAAAGCAGCCCTCCTGCCTCGGCCTTCCAGAGCACTAGGATTACAGGTGTGAGCCACCCAGACTGGCCCGACTTGGTTTTCTGCAGTGGGTCTCACAAGGCCAAAGTGAAGGTGTCAGCCAGGCAGGGCTTTCCTATGGAGGTTATAAGGGAAAACGCACTTCCAAGGCCATTCTGGTTATTGCCAGAATTCAGCTCTGTAGAGCCGTAATACAAGGGAATTCATTTACTTGCTGGCTATTGACCAGAGCTACTCCTTGGTCCTAGAGGCCACTCCCAGATTCTTGCACATCTTTGAGTCAAATCTCTCTGATGTCTTTTGCCTTCCTCTTCTGCTACCAACTGGAGAATATTCTCTGCTTGTAAGGGGGTCCTGTGATTAGATCAAACCCACCTGAGTAATGTGTGCCACTGAAGGGATTTCTTATCACATTCACCGATTCTAGGGATTAGGGCGTGGAATCTTGAGGGGTCATTTTTTTGGAATTCTGCCTTCCACAATATCTTTCCAGATCTTTCTCTGTACACATATATTTATAGATACATATTTGCATTCTAGACACAATAAGCAACCTGATTTCTCGAGTCAGTGATCCCCTGGCATCCACTCACCTCCAAAAGGAATATCTGGGGGTGAACCGAATTATACAAGCTGCATTCTTAGAAGTCACGGCAAAGATCCCCATCATCAAGCCCAAAAGGAAGCAACGTTCTTAGAAGTCACGGCAAAGATCCCCATCATCAAGCCCAAAAGGAATTAAATGCCCTAGCTCCCTTGTTCCTTGGGTGGGTCAAAGCTCCACTGACTTCCACAAACCCCAGCTGGAATGAGCCCCAGTTGATCACACTAATAAGTTGCTTGAGAACCCTCCTTTTATGGGTTCCCTTCTTTTCCCTTGCCCAGTTCACTTTTCCACACCCTTCTCTCCAAGGATGCCTCCTGGGACCACCTCCCAAATAAAGGGCTTGCACTCACCTTGTTACACTAGCACCAGCTTCCAGGACCCAAGCTAAGACAGAAAGATGCAGGGGACTGGAATCACCATGAGATTATTTCAGTGTTTTATGTTTTTTACACAGGAGTGCATTCATTTATTAATAATGCAATTAAAAATCAGTTTTAAGAGGAAAAACTATGGCTGGAGGATAAGAAGCCACTGAAAGGGACCACAGCCTGCATCCCAGGGTTCCTTACTCCTCTTTCTGGCTGGGACCCCATCGTCCCACTGACCCTCACAACACCTCCCTCCATACCCCGCCCCAGACATGACGATGACAAGTCATCATTCTAAGAGAAGCTGACATTGTGGAGCAGATACTATGCAAAACACCTCATGCATGTTATCTGGTTTACATACTTGGGGCACATGCATTTACCCACCCACCCCAAGATCCCTTTAATAGGATCATGAGGAAACAAAAAAAGGTATACAGCTATGTACAGTAAGAGAAGGGGGTGTCAGCAGATGAGAGATTTCAACACATTTCTGGAAGACGGAGAGCAGAAGGAAGGGTGGTGACAGGTGACACAGAACAGAGAGAGCCCCAGCTGGAACCTTCCCAGGTGGGGAGACATGAAGCAGAGGCTGCCGACTGAGACTGAGGGAGTCCCTCAGGGCGGGAGCAGGCAGTGTGGCTAGAAATTGAACTGACTGGGGGTTTCAACTGGACCGGCTGGCCACCCCACTTCCATCCCCACCCACTGGTGGTGCGGAGGTTAAAAGAGCCAAGAAGAAGCTTCTTGGTTTCTTAGAGCCCACTCTGGAGTTGATGCCTGCACTTCCTGGCAACTGCAACAGAAATGGGGAAGATACTTTTCTGAAGAACTGGAACACATTTTCCAAAGAGAATGAGACCAGCCTGTGTGTTTATTAGCGCCTTGAAAGAAAGTCCCCCAGAATGCATCACTTCAGAGAGCCCAGCTCTCCCACCAGCAATCCCCACCCACATACACAATGCGTGGTGTCCACACCACAAGCCTCTTGCTCCACAGGAAGACACAACTGCCACAGTTGTTCATCTGAGAAAGCTTGCAACATAAAAGAGAAAGACCAAGGCAAACAACAGAAAAATTGATCCTGGAAGAAACAGATAATTTAATGAACAGAGGAGAACTTTAAGAAAAGAAGAAGAAAGCTTCAAATTGGCACCCTCTGAGAAATGTGTGAAGGTATTGCATCCATAAAACAAGAAGATGGTGCTAACAATTAAAGAGAATGTAAGAGCCCTTAGAAATTAAAAATATGGGGACACAGTGAATAAAATCGATTGAAGGCCTGAAAGAAAAAAAAAATCAAGAGAATCTTTCAGAACACAGGGCATAATGAAAGAGATAGAAAACATAAGAGAAAAGATAAGAGACATAGAGAATCATTCTGGGAGGTCCAACATGTGACTAATAATAGGATTTTCAGAAAGAAAGAATAGAGAAGGCAGAGGGGAAGAGCATGCACACGGCACCAAGCCTTGTGGCTTATGACAATGCTGAGAGGCAGGCTTTGTGAGGCTGGGTGTGACCCTTGCGCTTTGTAAGCCTGGCTGCTTTTATGTTTTTTGTATTCTGTGTCGATTTCCCTTTTGTCCTTCCTCCCTCCCTATTTAGTGGTCACAGCTGAGCAAGGATGAGCCAATGAGGGAAGAGTGTGTCCATGCGGGAGACCCACGTGTAAAATGGAGAGGAGGCGACACCGGCAACTAGTGTGGCAGCATCAGAGGACCTGGAAATGAAGGTCCCCTAGGGGAAGAGTACTCTGGGGGCACAAGGTCGGAGCTGCTCACTTCTCATCCTGCTAAGAGATTGTCTTTCCAGAGCTAGATCCTAGAGGCCCCAACCTTTGTTTGAAAAAGGAAAACCTGGGGTTTTCCCTTATAGGCTCTCCTATGGGTAGAGAAGCCAAATTTTCTCCTAGATATCTTATATCCAGAGAGCACTAAGGTCAACAGATGGGTCTGATGGCAGTTGACGGGGGCAAAGTTTTATAAAAGACTTCTCAGCCACATGCTTTTAATACCAGCAAGGGATGTCTAGCAAAGGAGTGAGCCGTCTGTCACTGGAGGTATGTAAGCAGAATTCACACAAACATCTGTCTGGAAAACTGTAAAAGGAATTGAAATCCTAGAATAGGCAAATTCATAGGGACAAAATAGAGGTGATCAGGAGTTGGGGGAGAGGAAAATAATTCCCAGAAATGGTGGTGATGGTTACACAACATTGTCACTCAATTGTACACTTAAAAATGGTTAAACTGGGCTCAACACTGGTAGCATAGTGGTTATGGTGACAGCCACATACACCAAGGCTGGTGGGCTCGAACCTGGCCGGGGTCAACTGCAACAAAAAAATAGCCGGACATTATGGCAGGTGCCTATAGTCCCAGCTACTTGGGAGGCTGAGGCAAGAAAATTGCTGAAGCCCAGGAGTTTGAGGTTGCTGTGAGTTATGATGCTACAGTACTCTACAGTGAGACTTCATCTCAAAAAAAATGGTTAAACTGGTAAATTTTATATTGGGTATACTTTACAGCAACTCTGAAAATAAAATCAAAGACAAAAGAATTGGAGTCCATGTACACTGGTAGGGATGTGAAATGGTGCATCCACTGTGAAAAACAGTCTAGCAGTTTCTTAATAAGTTAAATATAAAGTCGCCATATGACCCAGCAGTCCCAGTCCTTGCTATATACTCAAGACAAGTGAAAACTTATGTCCCCACAAAACATGTAGATAACTGTTCATAGCAGCATCATGTACAATAGCCAAAAAGTGAAAATAACCCAAATGTCCACCAACAAGTCAATGGATAAACAAATTGTGGTACATCAGTGCAATGAAATATTATGTGGTCATAACAAGGAATGAAGTACTGACATGCGCTATAACGCAGATGAACCTTGAAAACATGGTAAGTGAAAGAAGCCAGACACAATAGATGACATAGTACATGATCCCATTTATATGAAATGATGCCCAAGATAGGCAAATCCATGGAGACAGAGAGTAGATTAGAGGTTACCTAGGTCTGGGGGTTTGGGGTGAAATGGGGAGTGACTGCTAATGGGTTTCTTTTTAGGTGATAAAAAGCAGTGACATGTACCTGGGAGGATCATGTCCCAGATTCTAGGGAGGATCACTAGAGCCCAGGAGTTTGAGACCAGTCTGGGCAACATAGCTAGACCCTATCACTCAAAAAAATAAAAGAAAAAATAAATTTGAAAAGTAGTGATTGATGTAAAAAAAAAAAAAAAAAAAGAAAGAAAAAGAAAAGTGGTGATTGATGGTCGCACAACTCTGTGAATGTACCAAAAAAAAAAAATCCCATTGAATTGTATACTTTAAAAGGGTGAATTGTATGGTATGTGAATTATATTTCTTTTTCTATTCTTTTTTTTTTTGGTGGAGACAGAGCCCTACCCTATGCCCTGAGCAGAGTGCAATGCTGTCGACAGCTCACTGCAACCTCAGACTCGGGCTGTGGGCATCCTGCTGCCTCAGCCTCTGAAGCCACTGGGATTACAGGGGCTTGCCACAGCTCCCAGCTGGGCTTTTCAATTTTTTTCATGAGTCAGGGTCTCACTCTTGCTCAGACAAGCCTCGAACTCCTGAGCTCAATCAATCCTCCCTCCTCAGTCTCCCACAGTGCTGGAATTACAAGTATGAGCCACTGCACCCAGTGTGATTTATATTTCAATAAAGCTTTTTTTTTTTAAGGAACAGGAGCTTCCCACCAAGATAGAGGTAGGGATAAATGTGACCTCTTTCCATCCCAAGGCTCCTCAATCCTCTGATGTCTCCCCCTCTCCCCGTCAGGTTCCAGGCTCCGGGAGAGCTGTGTGAGCAGCTCCCGGTGCACCCGCCCCCCTGACTGTAGCACCTGCCAGAGGCGGAGTCCGAAGCTTGGGGCAGCACCCAGAAAGCACCCCCTGCATCACACTGCCGGCCTGGCCCCTGGGTTGGTTTGTTTTTCTAGGGCATAAACGTATTTTATGGCAAAATAAAATGCACAATAATAAAAGGGGGGAGGGGAGTGTTTCCACAGGCTCACATTTTATCCAAAGGGGCCATGATTTGGCATCCCTGGCTCGAATATGAAATTATTACACAAGAATTGACTCTCGGTGTCTCCGATGCTCCCTGGGATGATTGCTTCTATAACTTATGGAGACAGCTGAGCGTTTGTATTCAAGTGATCACATAAATTAATATCCATATGTGGAAATGGTGAGCTGGGAGCTGGCCTGGTTTAAGAATGCATTCCTTGTAATGATCCTTGCACCTGAAGAAAAATGCCCATCCAGAGCTCAGAGTACAGGTCGGGAAAGCTCTAGTCACAGTTCAGGAGGTTTGAAGGGAAATAAGCTAACCAAAGTGTTACCCCTTTAAAGTGGTGAATGACTAGGTGCCATTTTCAGCCCTGGTGTCATCAGAGGGAATGGAGTGAACTGCTTTTTTTTTTTTTTTAAATAAATAAATAAGCATGTGCCTCAAATGTAATGTTTTGCTCCTTGGGGATGGGTTTAGCCCAAAGTTCTAATTATACGCGTGGCAGTGAAGGCCTCCCAGTCTTCATGCTTGCCAGAAGTTTTTATTTTGCTACATGACAGAAGACAAAATTATTCCTTTCTCCTTAGGAGACTGCCAACACCATGCCAAAGGATCGACGGGGTGGTGGCAGGACCAGCAGGAATTGATGAAGGCCTTTGTGTGGGCAAGGCAGGGGATCATGAGGTAGAAAATCAAGGCCCTGCCTTTGGATCATGTAGGTGAGGCCACAAGCCACAACCAGGCAAGACTGCACAAGCTGGGGCCCAGGGAGTCACGGGGGGCATGGTGCCTGGCACATGTCCAAAATATTTGCTGAATGAAAATACAAAAGAAAAGGAGTAGAGTCATGCAAAACTACTTCAACCCTCACTCACCCATTCATTCATTCACTTATTGATTCAGTAAATGTTTCTTGAGCTCCCATTGTATGTTGGCAAAGCCCTAATGTCAGCCAGAGAGCCCTCTTACATGGTAGACGTTTAATTCCATTCATTTCATTCTGGGGCTTTACAACACTGGGTAGATTTATAACCTTTTCAGGTGATGGATAACAAACATGTGCTCAATAGAAAAGGATAGCCATGGGTGGCCCATACAGATTTGGCCACTTCTTTTTAATCTTCCCATCACAGGTCTACTTCTGTCCAGGACAGCCAATCAGCTTCACACAGGAATTGGCTAAATTTAGAAACAGTGTTTGAAAGCTTCTTTTCTATGTCAAGAGCTGGACAAACATGGGGTAGGGGAACTCCTTCATTCCTGTATGTGCGCGCGCACGTGCGGACATACACACACACCATGGTTCTCCCATATGCATCAACCCATCCCACTCTCATCCCCCAAACTTTCATTTTGCCTTTACAAAGAGGACAATAGACTTCTGAGAAACCTTAAGAGAGACTCATCTAAGCTTTCAGTGGTATGGACTTTTCCCTCTGTAGCAGCAATGTGCTGGTAAATATTTAACAACTGGCTTTCCAGGAAAAAAAAAAAGAAGAAGAACACTGTAACATTTGCCAATTTCTATGGTGTAAATACTTCCACCAGGGCTGATTTCAAGCTACCAACTTCGCATCCCTGATGCAGAGTTGGGAAGACGTGTGTGTAGTGGGCTCTCACTGGCTGCAAGCACCAGCTTCTACACAGAAGCTTCAGAAACGAGCCTGGGAAGAACACAATGGGCAAAACAAAGGAGAACATAGGAGCACCTTCATCAGCCATGAGAAGGTCAGGTCTCTCTCTCCCTTGGACCATAGACTCTGAAATGTAGTAACTCACTGGGCTGCCTTGTTCCCCTCTACAATCTGTTCCCATAAGTAAGGACGAAAACCTGGAAACACTCCAGCTATCCCCGCACCCAGCTTAAAGAACATTCTGACTTCTCTCTCTTCTTGCTTCCCAATGACTGAAAGGGTAGACACCCAGGAGAAAAGACTCCACACTCCAGAAACTTAATTGTGATTTCTTTTAAAAGCCTATGCTTTCCCACAGTGCAATATTTCATAATAAGAAAAGGGGAATCAAAATTCTTCCCCACTAAGAAGGAACAGTGCGATGATAGATAGAGAAATCACTGAGGTGGAAAAATTGATTTGGAATATGCACAGCAGATTCGAGGTCCTTACCAGCACCTAGATGGGCCCTGCTCTTTTGCCAGAGGTGGGATTGTTTTCCAGCAGTGTGTAGGTACATTACAAGCACTTCGCATCCAAACCATAATGGATACAAGGGAGGTTCTGATGCCAATCTCCAGCTCCTCCTCACTGGGGACCCGGTGATAAGCCTTACCAGGCCCCTTTTCCTTCTGGACGTCCTTGTGCCATCCCAGACAGGTTGGATCCACTCCTCTGGCTTTAGGCCTTTGTAACTGGACCCTTAGCCTTTGCTCGTGCACTGTGGGAAACTGTATGATTGCTCAGCAAATATTCACTTCCTCCTTCCCACTCTAACCCCTCTGTAGGTAGAGTATACTTCCCAGCCCCACAGATGTTAGAGTCGGCCCTGTAACTTACCTCGATCAATGGAATACACATAAACATGATCCACCAGAGGTTTTTGATGTGTTTGCTTTGTTTGACCTGGCCTCCTATGTTTTTGCCATCCACTGTGAGAAGAACATGCCCCCAGCAAGCTGCTGCTGCTTCAACCTGGGATCCTGTAATGAGAGGTGGATGGAACTGACCTAAATCCAATCCAAAGCCTGAAGGAGAGAAGCTACAACCATCCATGAGTGAGAAATGAGTGTTCGTGGTAAGCCATTGAGATTTGAGGGTCATTTGTTATGCAGCTGGGTTGTAGTGATAGTTACATACACTCCAGGTTATATTTAAACATAGAGCCTTAGGCTCATTGCCTGTGACTAAACGGGTTAAGGCGCCAGCGGCGTACACCTGAGCTGGCGAGTTCGAATCCAGCCTGGGCCTGCCAAACAACAATGGTGGCTGCAACCAAAAAATGGCCAGGCGTTGTGGCGGGCGCCTGTAGTCTCAGCTACTTGGGAGGCAGAGGCAGGAGACTCACTTGAGCCCAGGAGTTGGAGGAGGTTGCTGTGAGCTGTGATGCCACAGTACTCTATCCAGGGTGTCAGCTTGAGGCTCTGTCTAAAAAAAAAAAAAAAAAAAAAAAGACAAAATTAAACATAGAGCCTTTACCAACTCATTTTTACAGAAGACTTGGCATCTCACCAAGACAAATCAACTTCTAAATACACAAGTACTTAAAGAATATATGGATACCTTTGGCCATCAGTGATTCTACACTCATATCCCTGCCTGAACTGGCAATGGGGTTTGGTTTAATCTTTGTCTTCAACAGTGAATCATTTGCTAAGTACCTACTGTGTACCAGACACTATGTCAGGTACCTGGACCCTGTAACTGAGACATTTACAGCTACACTTGGGAACACAAGTACATAAATAGGACAACATTATAACGCCCAAGTGAATGATACAGATAGAGTGTTGGGAATACCAGAGGGGAAAGAATCACTTAGGATTAGAGGAAAGAGCAGTGGGAACCAAGAAAGATGTCACCAAAAGGAAGAAATTGAAATAACTCTTAAAGAGTTCAATGAAAATATTTCAGATTGTATATAAAGTCAGCACATTGTGCCCCATGATTGCACCAATGTACACAATTATGATTTAATAAAAATTTAAAAAAAAAAGAAAGAACCCTTAAAGAAAGAGTTGGTCTTAGATATAGGCTGGGGCCCAACATTGCAAGCAATGAATACAAGTGTGGTCACAGAAGGGTTAAGGGCCATGCACAGAATAGATCGGTTAGAGGAATGATAAACTGAGCCAACTCACAGAGGTTTTCAATACCAAAAGACTCACAAATCTATTCTGTGGGCAAGAAGAACCATTAGCAATATTCAAGGATGACAAAGCAATCTTCCTATATTTGGGGTTAATCTGGGGGTAATGTGTAAAATTTGGAAGTTAGAGAAGACCTGGATGTCAGGAGACTAGATGGCAGTCTGAGATGATAAGGCCAAACCACAGGGCAGAGACAACAAAAAGACAGAAAGCTACACTTACAAAATTATTAAAAATCTTCTGAAACATGTACTCTTAAATATCCATTCTACAAATGAAGAAACAGAGCCCCAGGTGAAGGAACTTTCCCAGGACCACACGGTGAGTTAGAGCACAGCTGGGAACAGAGCCCAAGCTTATCAGTTATCAGTTAAGAATGCTGCAAGCAACGGAAATCTCAACTCACCATGGCTTGTGTGAGTAAGGGGTTCCTTTTTCTCATGTAATGATTGGTCTGGAAGAACATACAGAACTCAGGGCTTCCATCTTCCTGCTTCATTATCCATAGCATGTGGGTTTCAACTTCATGGTCCCAAGACAGCTGCTGCACCACCAGGCATAGCATCCACGTTCCACTCAAGAAGAAGACAGAAGGATTAAAAGTCTTCTCCACTCAAAGTTTTGCCTTTTAAAGAGGGAAACCCTTCCCAGAGATTTCTGCTTACCTCTCATGGACCAGCACTGAGCCACATGGCCACCAGTAGCTCTAAAGAAGCCTGGGAAGTTGAAAATTTTACTATTTAGTCTCTATGGTAGAGGACAAGAAGGCAGAAAGGAGCTGGAATGGGTGTGAGTCAGACTAATTAGAGTCTTTGCTTGACACCAGTTCTCTTATCTCCCAGTCCAGGGCTCTCAGTATTTTACAACATGACAGGATTGGCTGCGGTGAGGTGGGGAGCATAAGGGGGCCACACACATTTATCTAGGCCAAAGCCAAGGCAGACCACCACCTCTTTCTCAGATATTGATAAGGTTTCCTGAAAGACTTGGTGCATTAGGAACTGCTCCAAAAAAAAAAAGGGAGACAGGTGAAAATATATGAAGGACAAGGGGAAGGAAATAATGTCATTCACCCCACAACTAACAATTAGCAGGCATTTACTACTATGTGCTAAGCACTGTTTTCAGACCAAGACTTGAGAAGTATCTTTCATGTAAAATATAGAAAATCAAATTAAGGATATGGATGGAAGTCAAGAAAATGTCCTTGGAAAGAGGGCATGAAAGCAAAATGGAAAACCAAAAGATGAGAAGTTAATCTTGGGAAGACAGCTTAGGAAAGAGTTTGAGAACAAAGCATGAAATTCCGGAAAGTTTCTACCAGAAATAAAAGCAAACATTCTCCCTTGGCACCAACCAAGATGAAGATGCCCCAGCACACTAGGTTCACTTCTGGGTGGGTCCTTTGGAAAGACGTAAACAGGCTAGAAAAGGAAAACTACAGTATGACAAAGTGGCTTGAGCCATGCACTGTAGTAGAAAGAAAGACCTAGGTTTCCATCCTGGTTACATACCTCCTAGATTTAACTTCTCCAAACCTGTCTTGAGGTAATGATCTCTACATTTCCCCAAAGGTGGCAGGTGAATCAAGACTCCGACAAGTGCAAGTGACAGAAAACCCAAGTCAAACTGATGTAAGCAATGAAAGGGAATTTACTAGCACACATAACCACAATGTCCCAGGACAGGGCAGGCTTCAGGTTCAACTGGATCCAGGGGCTCAAACAATGAAGACTCTGTCCCCTGGCTCTGCTCTCTCTTTGTTGGTTCTGCTCTCAGGCTGGCAGTCAGCCCAGGCTTGTAGCCTATCTTTTTGGTAACCCCAATAGAAAGTGTGATTCTCTTTTCCACCAGAAACAGCAAATTCTGAAATTGTTTCTCTGGGACCCACTTGGGTCCCACATCCACCTCAACACCAATCGCTGTGGCCAGGATAGGATAAGGGAACAGGTTCAAATGCTCCATTCATCCCACTTCTACAGCCAAGAGACAGAGTCGGTCCCCTCCCCACCACATCACATGGTCTGCCAAGTCACAGAGCAGTAGTTCCCCCACAGTGTAGGTTCTGACTCTAAAAGGGGGACCAAATGTTGCACGGGCAAAGCCAAAGCCGTCTACCACAGTGGTTCTGACAAGCTGCCAAAGAACCATAAACACCCCCCACCATCCCCTCCTGGGGTAGCACTCTAGCTAGTCTGGCCTTGTCAAAGAGAACGCCAGAATGTCCGAGCTGAAAATGTTCCCTTCCCCATCCCTCCACTCACCAGGGCACAGAGACCTGCCTAAGAGCACAGGGCCAGATCAGGCACAGAGCAGGACTAGAACAGACAGGCAAACTACAGCCAAGCATTCTTTCACTTCTGCCTGCAGGCTCCCTGGGAATGGTGTGTAAAGGACTAAATAAAATTCTAGAGAATGTCACCAGAAATGGGAATCGTTTCTGGCCAGCCTACTGTGATAGCTCAGGGAAGAATTTCTTTGAAGGAGAGAGGGGTGAATCCTCTTGGACTGAAGGAAGAGGGCTACATAAAGAGCTAGGAGGGCTCCTCTGGCCTGACCAGAAATAGTGTGACTTAGAGACAGAGCATTTTCCATGACAGGCCAATTGGGGTTGAGGAGGGCAGGTCTAGAGCTGATCCCCAGGGATATCACAAAACAGACCCCAATGGGAAAAAGCTGGCTAAAGAAGCTCTGAGAACCACACATCTTCCTGATAGCGACAGCCCTAGGGTTTTATCAGTAGTGGCTCAAAGGCCTTTCACTCTGCTCTACTCCCCACAATGAGATCTGCTTCCCACTTGCTCCCCAAGGAGGCCACATGTCCCCTTGGTGTTTTCACCAAAAGGGAAAATACATCCACACCTGGCTTCCCTTTGATCTTTTCCTTCCTGGACAACATCCAGGCCTGGCAGTACCATGTCTAAGAAACTTGGGGGCATATTTAGTAAGTTTATCTGGGCAACATATCCGTGTCAGGAAGGAACGTTTTCTGGGAGATATGTTGCAGTGTTCTTTATCATAGACTGCCTTTTTCTCTCTTCGTCTTTTTTTAACAAGACTCAGAGTGGGAACACCAAATGGCCTCAGACCCTGAGGAATTTGAAAGGATTATCATGATTACTTAAGCAGGGGTTCTCTGAAACTTCCAGCCAAGTGGGAAAGAGAAGAAAACTTCTAAAGTTCTAACCAGTGATGGGTTAGATAAGTGTGGGGCCCGAGCAAACAGACAAACCAGCAATAGTATTTCTCCCATTAACTCTTTCAAGGCCTAAAAAACATACACTGGAAGCCTTTGAAAGTCCCTGCAGGGTAGGGGTGGGGTACTCTAAGGAGACAAGCCTTCATTCCTTAAATAAAAGCTCATCAACTGATCCTTTCTTCATCTGCTTTTATTCCTCCCAGATCCCCCAAGTGCTACCATTCCAAGCTATCTCATTCTTCCAACCAGAAAGCAGTACCCAAAGGAGGAAAGCCCCCCATTTTCCAGGAGGGTCAGGGTAGGTTTCCCAAGCAGCCAAGTGGCAAGCTGTGTATTGGTCTTTTCAGCTCCTCAGCTGCTGCAGGGTTGGCTAGAAGCTGACTGAAAAGTGGCATATCTGGTGGCCATGAGAGGAATCCCACCTGTGCGTCATCCTAGCAGCAGAACCAGATGGAAGGCTTGGGCTGGTGGTCATTCTCTTCTGGCCTCCCAAGATGGCATCACATGTTTCCCTTGGGTCTGAGGAGTACCTTTAAGGAAGCCTCAAGGCACACAGATCATCAGGAGCCGTTGCTGGGAAAAGAAAGCTCTAGGAGACAAATTTCCATTGTTCCAGAGATTCAGCAGGCCTGAGGTGGGGGTGGCTGCTGGCCTGTGCCCAGGCATGCAGGCACAGAGCAGAAAGCCCTAATGTCACACATAAATGCAGGGAATTTCTGCTTTCAATTCCCCCTATAGTTTGTAAAAAAGGAAAAGATCCCACAAAAAGTGAGGCAACTGTAGTCCTAGCTACCTGGAAGGCTGAGGCAAGAGAATCACCTAAGCCCAGGAGTTGGAAGTTGCTGGGAGCAGTGTGACACCACGGCACTCTACCAAGGGCTGGGCGATAAAGTGAAACTCTATCTCTACAAAAAAAAAAAAAAAAAAAAAGTGAGGCAAATCTGTGTTAACCTGAGGGTTTGGGATCTAGAGTCCTGGCCTGCCTGGGTCTGGGGGCCCATGGCTAGTTCAGAGGCAAGAGTTTTTTTCTCAATGAGGGAAGCTCTAACACTTGCAGCTTGGGCTTGAGCAAATATAGGAAAATGGTTAGTAAAAGATAATAACTTTTAAAATATAGATGCTTTGGAGTTCTGAATATAACCCCTACAAAATGGGAGGGCACCAGAACAGGATGGAGCAATATATTTTCCAGGAATTGACAACCCCTGTGGGCTTTACCAATCCTAGACCCGGTAAGGGATGTGGCAGGAGGGGCTTGATCTGAGAAGGGACGCACCCGAAGCCAGCCCTAGACCATGCCTGGGCCTCCCTCCTATTACAAGGGCCTTGAGGGGCTTCAAGTCTCACCACCCGGAACCCCCAGAATCCACCCCCGCCCCTGAACCATTTCCAGTCCTACAAGCGAGGGGGGAGGGGGGTCAATGTCGTTCAAGTAATTTCTCTGCGAACACAAGATGGCAGCCTTAAATAAATGCAACCCTGCGCAGCTTTTAATCTTACACATCATTAAATTCCTAATTTACACATTATGTTTTCGTGGGCCAACCCATAACTCATTAGTGTTGAACTCACGAGGTATAAAGACCAACGCACGACGGGCGCCGAGGCGCCGTCACCTGCCTCGGTTAACAGTTCCTGCCGCGGGGACAGGGAGGAAGGCGCTAGAGGGCCGCGAGGTGCTGGCGGGGCTGGGGCCGGGGCGCCGGCGAGTCCCGAGTGCCAGGCAGCGCTGCCTCCGGGAAAGCGCTGGGGCTAGCTCCCTCCAGCCCCCCTACACACACACCCCGCTCTTGCGGCGCACAAGGACGGACTCACACACACACCCGGGTGGCCGTGCGGGGCTCCTTGGCAGACATCTTCCTGTGGGAGGATTTCAAACGAGCCGTGAAAGCCAGAAACTATACGGGTTACAAACTCTGGAATCCCTGGCCGGCCCCGGTCTCCTTCCCCATCTCCGGCTCGGACCCTCCGCCCGGCCCCAGGCTTGGAGCCCACCGAAGGGCAGAGCGCATACCCAGACGGCTCGGAGACTAGGGGCGCACAGACTATCCTGAATTCCCATCTACCTTGCGACCTAGACACCTACGGCCAAGTGCCGAGCAGCTGAAATTAGCTTGGTGGCCTAGGGCGGCCCTAAACGCGCCGGCTTTAGGGTGCGTCCTGGCGGGGGATCAGGGGAGGGTCTCGTAGGCCACCCGGCAAGTAAGGCTGGCACTGCGCCCTCACAATTCCGCTCTTCAGGGAAAAGGACGGTAGGGTCACCCAGGTGCAGCAGTCAGCCTCAGGCCCAGCCAGGGCGCGCCCTACGGAAGAGGGAAGCTGCTGCCCGAATGGGCTGGAGGCTAAGGGACGTGCTTGGCGTGCAGGGGGAAGGCCCCAGGCGGCATCGCCGAGGACAGCTGTCCAGGCGGGGAGGGCTAGGACCGACCTCGCCTCGCGCTGAGCGGGCCAGGCCCTGGAGGTGCTCCGCGCCCTCTCAGGCAAAAGCCTGCTCCGCGCCGCCGGCGGAGTGGGAGGGAGGAGGCCGGGCGAGCGCCCCGCCCTCGCCGCCCGCGGTCACAGGGGCAATTACACTCCTCGCTGCAGACGGTTACCAGCTCGCCCGCGCATCCCTCTCCCGGCTCCCCCCTCTTCTCCTCTCCGCCCCTTTTGCGCCGAACTGCTGGCTCCATCTTAGCGAGGGCGCCAGGGAAACGCGGCCGAGGCCAAATGCCTCTGGAGACCTCCCGAGGCACCTCGCACCCCCTTCGCGCCCCCCAAGTCTCCAGGGAAAGCCCACCGCATCCCGCAGCGCGTCCCACGAGCACCACACTCCAGGAAGCGATTTTCGCGATTGCAAAAGGGCGGCAGGACCCTTCTCAACGCACTGCTAGAGCCCCGCAGCCGCACTTCACACCACGACCTTGCCCTCAGCCAACACAGCTCCGCCACCGCTCCAAATCCCAGAGGCACCTATTTTCCTGGTCTCTCCCGCATCCCGTCGGCGTGCTATGCCATTCCCAACTCGACACCTAGACCTCCAGCCTGAAACATCCAAGGCCTTCGCACTGCCAGGCGTGCTCTGCTGCAAGCAAATAGCCCCCCTCCCGCCCCCTCTGGTTTATGCTATTCTGGAAGTGTTGGCGCCTGTGGCTCAGCGGGCTAAGGCGCCAGCCATGTACACCTGAGCTGGCGGGTTTGAATCCAGCCCAGGCCGCCAAACAACAATGATGGCTACAACCAAAGAATGGCCGGGCGTTGTGGCGGGCGCCTGTAGTCCCAGCTACTTGGGAGGCGGAGGCAGGAGACTCGCTTGAGCCCAGGAATTGGAGGTTGCTGTGAGCTGTGAGGCCACGGCCCTCTATCCAGGGTGACAGCTTGAGGCTCTGTCTCAAAAAAAAAAAAAGAAACTGTGAATGAAAACTCAGGCTTTGGATTTAGGGCTCCATTCTCAACTAGCTATGTAATATGAGCCAATTTTCTTAACCTCGATTTCTTTAGCTGCAAAATGGGAGAAATGACATCCATATTTGTGTGGCTGTGAGACTTAAAGATGATATATGTATATGTAAAATGCTTGGTCCAAAGTCCTAGTGGTTAGCATTATTATTGCCATATGTCCAGAATTGTGGTGAAATTAAAAGTGGGGTGGCTTTTTTCCAACCAGGGATGAGCCCCGCAGGATCCTGGGACACATCTCACAAATTGAGGGGCGCCCAAGACAGCTAGGCCTAAAGAGAGGGCAGACCTAAGTGAGAGAGGCAGCCAAGGAGCGATTCACTCAGACTTCCGCCTTTGCAAATGAATAGCACTCTGTCTAAGGCTTCCACCATTCCTAAGCCAGGTCTGCAACGCCTAAGGCTTAAACCTGGCGCTGCAGTAAATTTAGCCTAAGGCAGTGCCTCCTAAGGGGTGGGAATGTCTCCTCCAAGGAAGGAAGGGGAACAGGGTAAGAAAAGGGAGTTGCCTTTAGGAAGAGGAATCAGAGAGAGGAAACCTTCAGGGCCACTGGTGGACCACTAACAAAAAGAAATCGGACGCAGAAGAAGCCTCCCCAGAAATTGGGCCACCGTGAGAGCTGTGTGAGACAGACTTCCCATCTGGGAAGGGCTGCCTACGGGTAATTGGGTTTGCTCGAGTTGCCTCTATAATTAATAAGTGATTTGACTTGGAGATTGGAAATAGTCATTGAAAGGAAGCCGCGGGCATAGGGGTGTGAGGCCAGGGAGCCTCCCTCCAAGATCCAATGACCATGCAGGGGGACAATTTAAGGAACACGATGAATGTGATAATATTGGCAACTAACTTTCTAGTGTTTGAGTAATTCTTTGCTTAGCTACTTTGGATAGGCCATTATTTTGCAAACTGGAAACATTTGCAAGTGGTGATATTTTGCTCTTGCCTGACGCAGGGGCTGCAAACCTACCCCGGCTCTGCTGAACTCTTCGAAATATATATGCATAAATTGTTCCTAATGAGACCATCTGTTTTTTATGGCCCCTCTGGAAGCAGGAGGAACCCGAAGACTGCTCCGTCTTGCAGAAATCTGCGGCCAGGCAGGCCTGGGAAATAAATAGGGAAGATTAGAACGGTGTGCGTGATTTAGCAATACTGCAGAACCGCAGTTTCAGTGGTCGAGATGTGTAGCTAGGCTTCCCAGAGCTGTGGGTCATTTAGGGTGACTCTAGGCTGCCTGGGGCATTGGGATTCTAATCAGTTCCAAGGTCTGTGCGATAGTTTCACAGCACACACGAACCTCCTTTTGCCATGTCTGGAACATTGCCAGTCACCATGCAAAACCACGAGACTGCCACCGGAGGACCCAGGATGTACACCCCAGCTGTGGGTGGCCCCCCCAACATCGACCACTACTCAAGCCCTCCCGCTGCGGAGGTGAAGGGAGCCAGACCTGGGCCACAGAAGATGAGAAGGAACTTCACTCCATCTGACTCCCGAGTTCAAGCGCAGCGCTCACCCTGGGCCTGTCCCAGAGGCCGAGGTGCTCTGAGCGTGTCTGGCAGGCCTAGCGGCCCGACCTAAGCCCGCACCGAGGGTGGCAGGGCAAACACTTTTCATATTACCGGTGGCTGTTAATTGGGGCAGTGCAAAAGACGCCGCGCCTACGCCTTTGCGGCGGGGGTTGGGGGGGGGTCAGGAGTAGGCAGTAGGGACTGCTTAATAATAGAAGGGCTGCCCTGGGGAGCCTCAGATATCGGTAACCCCCATGATTAATTCATAACTCTCCACTGCGCCTGGCACCGTCTCGGGTCTTTAATCGGTTCTGAATGTCAGCGAGGCTTCCCCAACAGCCTGAGCACTGCCTTTTGAATGTGTTGAAAGTCGCTGCGCGCACACCAGGAGACAAAGTTGCCATCTGCTCCGGGGACCACGGCAACTGGGCGCTGGGAGGGGCCTTCCTCCCGTGACTCCCGCGGCCCCGGGCGGCCTCCTCTTCCCCGCCTGCCCCAATCCTGCCCCAAAGCCAACACTGTCCAACACAGCATCCTCGCCGCCCCCTTCCACAGCCCCGGGCGCTTGCATGGTGGAAACTACGGCTTGCTGAGAAACAGCGCTGTGCCTGGGCGCGTAGGGAGCCTCGCGGTCACCCAGACCGAAGCCTATGCTAATAAGATTATGAGCCCGGGTTGTTTGTGTGCGCGGACGTGGGAGGGGGCAGATAAAGTGTGGAGACCGGGGATGACTTAGAAGGGGGAGGAGGAGCCCCAAGAGAACAAAGCTTCTGGCCCTTAGCCTCCAAAGAGTCACAGAAGTGACCGCCACTGGCTCGTGCACAGGCGGAAGCGGGGGAGGGAGGGGAGAAGCCAGGCCTAAAGGGCCTTTCGGGTTTGGAGAACTCAGAGAGGCCATGGGAGAGAGGTTGCTCAACTCGTAGCTAAATATTTGGCCCTTTGGCTATTTTTTTTTAAGAAAATGGATCTCAGAAAGGTGGTCGATGGGCACTGTGGCTCAGAGAGATAAGCAGGACCCCCTCCGATTTCTCGGAGAAGCCCTTTCCCCGCCCCCCCCCCCAGCCTACATAGAGTGTGCTTGGACCGACATCACTTCTTGGGACAGGGAGGACAGACCGCGGGGATCTGACCACAGTCCGGGGGGCAGCCCGCGGCCCGGAGCCGGCCCAGGGGTCTCGCTGCAGCCGACCTGCGCTTCCGCACTCCCAGGCTCCGTGCGTCGCCTCTCGCGGCAGCGACTACCTCCAGACTGTAATTCCACACTCCCGCGAGCGCTGGGGCTGCGGAATCGTTTGAAGGAGTTGGAACTACATCAGATGAGCACGCCAGGAGGTGAGATCGGGTAGAAAATAGCGAAACTTTGAGATGAGTGCCGCCCCCCACCCTGCCCCCCCACACACACACACAATTTACCCTCCCCCTTCCCAGCCACCTCCCCCACTCTCTCGATTCTTCAAGGTTTGCAGCCCAGTCCTGTCATATGGTTTTGTTTCTGTGCTGCTGCTTTTTTTCAGACATGAAAATTGGACACGTGGAGAATTAGCCCTGCTGGAGAAGCGCTGAGTGCAGACTCAAACAATGGTTTCCAGCACCAACGCAGAGGCAGCACCTTCCCCACCCCCACCCTCTAATGGCAGCTGCCTCTGTATACCTCAGGCACACCCCTTCATGCCCACCTCCTCCCCCAGAGCCTGGGAGGGGACCAGCATGGGCTGCCCTTTCTGTAGCTCCTTACAGAGACACAAGCCCTAGGTGGCTCTGGACTGCTGTCCATCATGCCTGGGGTCTCTTGGGACTTAAAAGGAAAGGGCTTGCTCTTTTTCTCTGAGAAAGTCCTGTCTCCAAGACACTACCTCAAATATTCATGTTTAAACACCCAACCAGCTTTCAGGTGCTCTGTCTTTGGCACGTCGATCCTTCCTAGGCTGTACTTTCCTAAACTGCTTGTCCTCCCTCCTCCAATCTGAAGAGCCTTCTCCAGGTGTTGGGGCCTCATCAGAGCAGCTTCCTTTAGGGACTGTCTTCTCAGGAGGCCCCATGCCTCATGGCAGCCCCAACTGTGCACCCACCCCCGCCTTTTGGAGCCCCCCCAGACTGTGATACACTGGCTGCAGCGCAGTTCCCCCAGGCAGTTCCTCTTGCCCTGAGGGGCCTCTGTACCTCACTGGCGCACACACACCTCACAGACGCTCCCTCGCCTCCCAGAGCTGGTTTCCTCTAACAGGCTCCCCTTTAAACTGCTGGGCTGTAGCAACGCCTGTGGCTCCCGGTGCAGCTCTGGGTCTCCCGGCGGTGCTGCGAGCTGTGAATCTGCCTTCTCTTCCCTTCCTGCAAAGGTCAAGCCACCTCCTTCTCTTGAATGGCCACAGTTCAGTTCTGGCCTGCAGAGCTCATGCACTGCAACTTGAATATGAGAATAGGGTGAGCATCCATGCAAGATAGAAGTCACACTCAAGTCAAGGGGCAGGGACCAAGAAGTGTGGGATTCAGGAAGGGAAACACTGCATACTAACCCCAGAAAGCAGCTCCAGATTTGTAACCAGAGACTCAAGAGAGGGAGAGAGGAAGCCAGAAAAAACTGCCAGGCCTGACTCCTGCAGGATAGGCCTTTCTCCCCCAGGGGCTACCCTAGGGGGTGGGGTAGGAGAGGCCTAGGGTGTTGACACTGTGGGGCATTGGCATTGTGTCCTGGGAAGTTCCTACAGCCTATGCTCCTTTAGAAAAGAAGCAAGCAAGCTAAGGGCTAAGGTATGGGATTCAGTGACCACAGGAGATCAAGTCAGGTGCATCCCCTTCAAAGAGGACCCCTGGAATGGCCTTTCTGCCACCCCAAGCCCAAAGAGGCTACTGGGCTCTTCAAGCAGCAGGGAGAACGATGTGGAGAGAAATGAGAGGAAATGCCATTAAATTTGCTTCCTTTAAAGAGTGCTACCCACAGTTTTCTCTGAACTGTACCTAAAAAGTCAGGAGAGAGAACTCGTTAACTTTTGTTTGGCTTAACATTGCCAGCTTCAAGTCAACCATAGGCCCCCAGAAGGTTTTGTAAAATATTTAATCTAGCTCAGACAATTTCCTGCAGTCCCCAACCAGACCACCCCACTTACTGAGCTGCTGCCAAAAACCAGGCATGGCCACAGGCTGCCAACTAGAGGCTTTCCAGTGCCTGGTTGGCCTGAGACCTCTCTGGGAGCCAAGTAAGACCCTTCACACAATACAGCTCTACCAAGACCTGGGTAACCCTGGAGGTCCAAACCTATGAGGAAGAAGCCCAAGAAATGGAGTTAAACATGCTTCCCCACTAAACTGATTGCTGTTTCTGTGACCTGTGTGGCTCTGGCCCTCTCTGAACCCTGTAGAATGGGTAAGAGGATGTCTCACTCTCCTCCAGGAGCTATGCATTTTAAAGAGTGGGAACCATGGGAGGGGTTGACCCTTGTGTGTCCCCCAGAGCCCTCCACCTCCACCCCATTCACTGTTCTTCGACATAGTCTCACTAGAGAGCACAGCAAGCAGGAGGGGGATCCTTCGACGCCACTGAACCTCAAATGAGCCCTTCCAAACGTGAGGCTGACGAGAACTCCTGCTCTGCCCAGTTTCCATTCCCGCCTCCAGAATAACGAGCCGAAAACATGTGTACTGTAAATAAAGCTTGTCTAAATAAAGCACTCGGGTAAAGGCTGCCGAGAAAACACTCCGCATCGCTCTGTGCTCAGAGTGTGAGTCAGCTTCCCAGCCCCCGGGGAACAATGGAGATCTTGCCAAGGGTCCCCTTCTGTCAACCCATGGCCGCCCCCAGGCCTGCTTGGGTGGAAAAGGTGCCGCCACACTGGGACCTTAAGCCCAGAGGATCGGGGGAGGGGGAGGGGCGCAACTGGGGTTGGGGTCCAGCCCGAGGATTAGCACCACCAGGAATCCCTCTGCCCGCAGCTGCCGCGGAGTGGGTGAGGGTTAAACAAACATCGGGCAGAGCAGCGAGCCTGCCGTGTTGTAGCCGGCGCGGAAAGAGAGGGAAGGGTGTGCACACTACCGAGCCTCACGACGGGAAGACGCCTCCTACCCATGCCAGGCCAGCGCCCACTCGGCAAGCCGCCTCCCTCCTGTCTCAGTGGAAACGAGCATAGCAGCTACTAAGAGCACCCCATTCCTTCTACTGTTCCTGTAGGCCCATACATATACACTAGTCCCACGCATACGGGTACCAGAGACTCGAGGAGGCCTGGCCTCCAGCGCGTGCAGTCTGGGAGCCAAGGCCGAAGGAAATGGCGCCCCTTTAGTGGAGGGCAGTGTTGGGACTCGTGGTGGCCTCCGCACTGTGTCTCCTATCACTACCTCTGGGCTTCCTTGTGGAATTGCATTTCCTGGGGCAAAGGCCTTCCGGAGACCTACAGCTTGGTCCCGACTGGTGCCGAGGCCTCTGCTCTGGTGAGGGCAGGTGGCTTCCCCGCGCCCGGTAACCTCAAGGGTCAGAGATCCACCCCGCAAGCCCGTGGTTTCCAGAGCCATGCGGCCAGCCCTTCCTCCCAGCCTCTCTGGCCAAGGCCGCCCCGGCCGCCCAGCCTCCTCGGGGTCGACCAGCCGGTTCACGCAGGGATCCAAAGCACCCAGGGCCTCACCCACGCCCTATGCACTCGCAGCCCGCAGGACTGGAGCCCGCGCTCCATCAGCCTGGAATTGCTAAATCGTCACTGGGCAGGGCTGGGGGTGAGGCTTTGGGAGCCGAGTTTGAGCTGGAGAAGACGAGGAAAACAAGTGAAACGGGAGGGGCGGGGTGGCCTGACGGCTCATAAATCACCCAGCCCCACCCTCGGGCCTCTGCGCACAGGCGCCCAAGCCCCAGCGGGGGAGAGGAGGGTCACTCGGCCACTCCTGGCCGACCTCTGAGCTCTCTTCGGAGCCAGAGCCCCACCCTGGGTCTCAGGCCGCGCTAGAACTAGCTCCTGGCCCAGATCGTAAACCACCCGCCGGATTCGGCGGAAAGCCGCCCTTGGACGCAGCGCGCATCCGCCCAAGGGGAAGTTTATTTATAGCTTGTAAACGTAAAGGAAACCAGACCGCGCTAGCTCGCCGCACTCGGGCTCCTTCGTCCCTCACCTGCCCACCAGGAGGGCGCGAGACTGGCAAAGGGAGGCTTCTGTCCCTCCACCGCCCTCCCACCCCGGCTCCGCTCCCAGGGGAGAACAGGACCCTAAGAGGCTAGCGAGCCTTAAATTCCTCTCGGGCGCCTATCCAGTACCGTGAAAGCCAGGGAAGGCGGAGGACAGGGCCAGGGCACTGGTTAGGTTGGGGCGGCCAAGCTGGCCCACTTGGCACGCAAGGGCGGGCAGGCGGAGCAGCGCGGCGCGGGATTCCGCTGCTCCCGCTCCGGGCCAGGGGAAATCCGGGAGTGCCAGAGAGCCAGGGGAGGGGGCGCTCCGGGAGCCTCTCCTTGGAAGGCGGGATGCTTTCCCGTTCCTCCTGCGCACGTGTCCTCAGCAGAGCCGGCAAGCGCTGCGCGCCTGGGGCTGCGATCCTCGGGTGACGGCGGCTGAAAGCGCGCCCTCTGCACCCCCCTCCCCTTCCGTCACCGCCTCTCCTGAGGAGCTCCAGTCTCCAGGGTGCGCTCGGGGCAGGCCTGCGGAGCCGGAGAAACGAAAAAGTGCCAAGGAGAGGATTAGGAAGAGAAGACATTAAAAAGCCTTGCCCTGAATAGACAAACAGCCGAGCAGAAAAAAACGCCTGCGAGTTCCCCCACGCCCGCACCCCCGTCCCGACGGCCGCTCCCAGTCCCAACAGAGTGCACCCACACCCGGCCTAAGCGAATTCTTGTGTGTGTGTGTGTGTGCGCGCGCGCGCGCGCGCACGCGAGCGCCTGGAGGGCAGTTGCGAAACGGGCTCTTGGCTGCAGCGCGGCATAATGGAGGTGGCTGGAACAATGCGCGCTTTGTGCGCGCGGAGAGTTGTTTTCCACCCGCCTTGCCCCCCTCGCTCAGACCGTATGGCACTTTAATCCCTGCCACGGCTCGGCACAAATGCACTTGTGTCCTGCGGGGCACCAGGGGCCATACGACTGGAGCTGCCCCCGCCCCCACCCCTGTGGACCCCACTGCCGGCTGCCGGATCTTCCTGCGCAGCCCCCGCCACCACCTCAATTCCCGGCGTGGGCCGGCGAGCTGGCTTGGAAGCTGACGAGCCCGCGGGCCACTTTTATTTTCCGTGAAAATGGCCCCTCCCCCCCTTCGCGAGAACACATACACACACACACACACACACAGCTGAGCCGACCGCAGACCCCACACTCGCCGCCCTCCCTCGCCGTGGCCCGCCCGCCCCCGCCCGGCGCTCTGGACTCCTGCGAACAATAGTAAATGTCAACAGATTCCGCGCGGCGAGTGTCTGACTCGACCGAGATAAGGATACCGGGTTGGCCCGGCGCTCCGCGCCGCCGCGGGGAGAGCCCACCCTGACCCTAGCTGGAAAGAACCGGCTGTGACGAAACCCGTGCCAGAGGCGAGGGACAGAAGGGGAGGACACCGGTCCCAGCCCGGTGGGGAAGCCTCGCCAGGAGACCAGGCCCCGCCCCGCCCCCACCCCGCTTAACACCAGGCTAATGGGCGGCCCGAGGGGCACTGTGAAAGCCACCAGGTCGAGGTGGCTGTCGGGCCTACTTTCAGCCCGTGACTCCACTCCCCAGCGGACGCCGGCAGAACACTGACGCGGGTGAGGACTCAGGCAGTTTTCGACCTACTGGACGCCGGCACCTGAAAGACTCAAAGAATTCCAGTCCTTCTCTCCCGAAACTCACTAAAATAATTTTTTAAGCGCACGCACACACTCGCAGGTCCTCCTCCTCAGTCGTCCGCAACCCGCCACCCAACCGAGTTAAAATTCACAAATTGATTCCCACGCGTTGGTATTAATGGGTTGTTCCTCTTAAATTGTTGCCAACTTTGCTAATGGATTATTATTTAAATGATTTCTTTTTTATAAAGTACGTGTTGTTTTATAGATGCGTATTTACTTAAAGAAATCAACTGCATCTATTAACATATTAAAGAGAGAATAAAGCATCGGGGCTGGTGTAATGTACTGTTCAGCCTTACTTTGGGTGCTCTCGAAGATAGGAAAATCTTATTTGTTTAATAATAAGTCACTCATGAATATGCAAATGACATCGACGCAGTACCTCACTTCTGTCACTATTAATGAGTTGCAAATTAATGTGACAACAAAAGGAAAATCTATTTAGTGGAGGAACTCGGGTTCCTACCTGGGGAGATCACAAGCAGGCCTGGAACTTGGGTCTCCAGGAAGGAGAGGACTGGGGATGGACACCTCTTCTCACCCAGCCTTTTCCTGGTGTCTCCACTATTGTTTGGTCTCAGGGACCTGCTTTGTCCGTAGTCCCTTAAAATTCCTGCTCCAGGCCAGAGAAAGAAAGGCTGCTGTAGGGTAATTAGGGCCAAGAATGATTAATGGAAATTAGGGCCACGATTTGAAGTAAAGCAGTTGGCCAAGCAGATTTTTTGAGGGGTCTCCTCCCCCCCTCCAGCTTATTAAAGATTTCCCAAAGCCGTTTTGACCTCCTTTGCTTTGGACAGGGTTAGGACCGTAAATATCAAATTAGGCCTCATAGGCGTGGATCACAGGTATTAATACAGCACCCTATGCACTTGCATTTTATGAGGTGACTTTGCTGATGGGAGATTTAAGAGTAGATAGGCTCATTTTCCTGCCGACTTACTTCCCAGAGGTTACAGACTGACGTCTGGTTGTCTTCCATTTGAGCCCTCGTTCTTTTCTGGCCTACACATCAGAGTCTGTTTTTATTTCATCGCTGGATGCTAAAAAGAGTGTTTCTAATTCAGTTAATTTTGGAAGCATCGCTGAATAAAAACAAATGTTGAGCTGCCCAGAGTTGTGGGCTAATAGTTCAGGTGCCTGAGTAGTATTTCAAGAAACTGTTTGGGCTCTGTGCCTGTAGCTCAAGCGGCTAAGGTGCCAGCCACATACACCAGAGCTGGCGGGTTCAAATCCAGCCTGGGCCTGCCAAACAACAATGACAGCTACAACCAAAAAATGGACGGGCATTGTGGTGGGTGCCTGTAGTTCCAGCTACTTGGGAGGCTGAGGCAAGAAAATTGCTTGAGGCTTGGCTCCTGTGGCTCCACAGGCTAAAGTGCCAGCCACGTACACCTGAGCTGGTGGGTTCGAATCCAGC
This sequence comes from Arctocebus calabarensis, assembly GCA_963573935.1. Classification (NCBI taxonomy): domain Eukaryota; kingdom Metazoa; phylum Chordata; class Mammalia; order Primates; family Lorisidae; genus Arctocebus; species Arctocebus calabarensis. The sequence continues at coordinate 46,407 of CAUYON010071256.1, forward strand.
CTGGCCCGCCAAACAACAATGACGGTTGCAACCAAAAAGTAGCCGGGCATTGTGGCGAGCGCCTGTAGTCCCAGCTACTTGGGAGGCAGAGGCAAGAGACTCACTTCAGCCCAGGAATTGGAGGTTGCTGTGAGCTGTGATGCCACAGCTCTCTAACCAAGGTGACAGCTTGAGGCTCTGTCTCAAAAAAAAAAGAAAGAAAGAAAGGAAAATTGCGTGAGCCCAGGAGTTAGAGGTTGCTGTGACCTGTGATGCCACAGCACTCTACCCAGGGCGACAGCTTGAGACTCTGTTCAAAAAAAAAAAAAAAAAGAAGAAGCTGTTTGACTAGGGAACCTCCTTCTGGGGAGATACAAAAATTCTATATCTGGCTCAGCACCTGTGGCTCAACGGGCTAAGGTGCCAGCCACATGCACCTGAGCTGGCAGGTTCGAATCCAGCCGGGGCCGCCAAACAACAATGGTGGCTGCAACCAAAAAATGGCAGGGTGTTGTGGTGGGCGCCTGTAGTCCCAGCTACTTGGGAGGCAGAGGCAGGAGACTCGCTTAAGCCCAGGAATTAGAGGTTGCTGTGAGCTATAATGCCACGGCACTCTATCCAGGGTGACAGCTTGAGGCTCTGTCTCAAAAAAAAAAAAAATTCAGGCTCGGTGCCTGTGGCTCAGCGGGCTAAGGCGCCAGCCACGTACACCTGAGCTGGCGGGTTCGAATCCAGCCCGGACCTGCCAAACAACAATGATGGCTGCAACCAAAAAAATGGCCTGGCGTTGTGGCGGGCGCCTGCAGTCCCAGCTACTTGGGAGGCAGAGACAAGAGGCTCACTTGAGCCCAGGAATTGGAGGTTGTTGTGAGCTATGATGCCACAGCACTCTACCCAGGGTGACAGCTTGAGGCTCTGTCTCAAAAAAAAAAAAAAAAATTCTATAGCTAATCAGGTTAATGGTTACATGGTTTTATATGTATGTAAAAATTCATCAGGCTGAATAGTTAAGATTCGTGTACTTTATATCTAAGTCATATTTTGTTTTGGTTATCGGTTATTATGTAAAGCCACCCAAAGGCTTAGTGGTATAAAACAACAATCATAATTTATTTTGTTCAAGAATATGCAATCCAGGGGCAGCACCTGTGGCTCAATGAATAGGGCGCCAGCCCCATATACCAGAGGTGGCAGGTTCAAACCTGGCCCCAGCCAAAACTGCAAAAAAAAAAAGAAAAATTAAGAGTATGTTTCCAGGAACAACTCACCTCTGCTCTACTCTGTGTCACCTTAGGAAGCTCAGTAGTACTCCACTTTTAAGATGGCTCACATACATAGTTGGCAAGTTATTGCTGGCTCCATGTGGGCCTCACCACCTGGAGGATTGAGCTTCCTTACAGCATGGTGGCTGAGTGCCAAGAGTGAGCATCCCCAAAGCCGCCAGTTAATTAAGGCCTGGGCCGGGGATGGAGGGGGCAGGTTTGGGAGGAGTCTCCCTGACTGGCTTAAATATTCCACAAAGGTTTTTTTGGCCTCTGTGGCTTTGGACAGGGTTTAGGACTATAAATACCAAATTAGACTTCACAGGCATGGTCACAGGTATTGACAGCACCCTATGCATGCTATGGCAGTGACATCTGCCATATTCTATTAGGCAAGCTGTCACAGAGCCCAGACTCAAGGGGAAGACATAGACCTTTCCCTCCCATCTCTCAATGGGAAGAGTGTTAGAGAATTTGGAAGCTATCGTCTTAAAACTGCTATAGATTTCATTTTAAAAGAAAATAGACAGCTAGACATCGTGGCTGACACCTGTCATCCCAGTACTTTGGGCAGTCAAGGCAGAAGGATCACTTTGAGACCAGCCTGGACAACATAGAAAGACTCTGTCTCTACAAAAATAAAAAATTAAAATTAGCCAGGCATGACACTTCTGTAGTTCCAGCTACTCATGAGGCTGAGGCAGGAGGATCTCTTGAGCCCAGGAGTCTGAGGTTGCTGTGAACTATATTAACACCATTGCGCTCTAACCTGGGCAATTGAATGAGACCTTGTCTCAAAAAAGAAAAGAAGTGACTTTATTCTTGGCTTCGTATTCCAGCCCATTTTGACTTTCTTCTACATCTCTTTCCTCCCAACCATCAATGGGAGTTAGTTCCTACCCCAGTAAGTGTGTGTAGGTATGTATAGAAAAGACCTTTTAGGCAGTGCCGGTAGCTCAGTGGGTAGGGCGCCGGCCCCCCATATACTGAGGATGGTGGGTTTGAACCTGGCCCCAGCCAGCTAAAACAGCAATGACAACTGCAACAACTACAACAACAAAAAAGCCAAGCATTGTGGCGGGCGCCTGTGGTCCCAGCTACTCGGGAGGCTGAGGCGGGGAGAATCTCTTAAGCCCAAGAGTTGGAGGTCTCCGTGAGCTATGACACTACTACACTCTACTGAGGGCAATAAAGTAAGACTGTCTCAAAACAAAAAAAAGACCCTTTAAATTTAGGTTTTTAGTTATCATGCATTAAACTTCCAGATTTTAAAATTTAGACTTTCATAAGTCTTCACTTCAGTTTATTGACTTCGTCATCTTTATTTTCTTTATTTATTTGTTTATTTATTTATTTTTTTGAAGACAGAGTCTCACTCTTGCTTCAGGCTAGAGTGCCCTGGAGGCATAGCTCATAGCAACTTCAAACTCCTGTGCTCAAGCTATCCTTTTGCCTCAGCTTCCTAAGTAGCAGTACCTACAGACATGTGCCACCATGCCTAGCTTTTTTTTTTTTGTAGAAACGGAGTCTCACTTTAGTTCAGGCTGGTCTCAAATCAAATTCCTGAGCTGCAGCAATGCACCTACCTAGGATCACAAGCATGAGCCACTCCCACACCGGACCAACCTTGTTATCTTTATATAAAATTAGAACAGGAGAGCTCAAACAAAGGCAAGTGAAACAGACTAAATGCTCTTAAACTATCCCACTCATTTACAAATTTAGATAGATGTTCCTAAACACTTTATTTATTTATTTATTTTGTAGAGACAGAGTCTCACTTTATTGCCCTCGGTAGAGTGCCATGGCGTCACACAGCTCACAGCAACCTCCAACTCCTGGGCTTAAGCGATTCTCTTGCCTCAGCCTCCCAAGTAGCTGGGACTACAGACGCCCGCCACAACACCCGTCTATTTTTCTGTTTTGCAGTTCAGCCGAGGCCGGGTTTGAACCCGCCACCTTCGGTATATGGGACGGCGCCCTACTCGCTGAGCCACAAGCGCCACCCCCTAAACACTTTAGCATGTAACAAATACATATATTGATTTTGATTTATTTTCTATTTAAGCGTTCACATGCCTGAATGGGCAAACTCGTGACCCCAATAAGTAAAACCTTCTCACGGACTTAAATAACATTTGCAAATCAAATTAAATTTCTAAATATACTGAATATTTAGTTGTCTTAAACATTGAAGCTCTGTTTTCCAAGTCAAGTTATAATTCCTTTTGCCTTAAAATCACAAGTCTAAAGTCTGTTGCACAATTTTAAGTTGGAATCAAAAGGCTAATTTAGCAGATTCTTCAATACCCCCAAGTTTTCACAAACACTAGAAATTAAAGCACATACATAGATTATTCCTGAATTCAACAGCAAAATATCACTAGAGTGCATTTGATTCATTTCATCTTCTCCATATTCAATTCTCAACCTTCCCAAGGTTGAAAGGACACCCTCTGAAGAATGTGTTTTGTCATCTCAAGGGAGTTGAAGTTACTTGATGTAAGGAAAAATTTAAGACTTTGGATAAGCAAAAAGAGATTACTGGCTATTTTTTCAATGGAATGTTGCAGAGGTAGGGGGTGGATTGTCTGAACTGACAGGGATATGAGGCTTTGTCTTTGACTAGGCTATTTTACAACTCTGTAAGTGTAGATAACTAATAGCAATGTGAATACTTCTTGCCTCTAAACAAGCAAATAACTCCTACCTGGAGGGGGCCAACCCTACCCCCACCCTAAAAGTCACTTTAGTGTCCATTTGCAAATTTATTTCAATATTCCTAATCTGTAAATGTCTGTTCTTGGGATTCTCCTTTGAATCAATTGTAATGTCTTACCCATTCTTTCATTTAATTAATGAATTAAATAAAATCTTTGACATGTTCATTTTATATTTGTATGAGAGTCATGATTTTGCCATTTTTGAAAATTATCTTTGAACATTGGTCAATAGTTCATCACCCACCTATACGGATAATATTTGTGGCCAGCTAGAAATTGGAAGTCAGGATGCAGAATATGAGACCTGCAAATCTCCAGGGAGAATTTGCTTACACCCTAGACAGACCAAGGAGCCCTTTTTATCCTGTTTATAGTTGCTATGACAACTAAGATCCAAGGCTATACCCTTCAGGTGGAATATTTTTCTCAACCTCTGGTTCCCAGTTCAAGGTAAATCCCTACCTGATTTGTTTCTAACCTCTTCTCTCTCTCAGCTCTGTCATGTGATAGGAGGAAAGGAAAATAAGTAGCTACCACCCTTGTTGTTGCAACACTTGATTGGATTCAATTAACCTATTTACCACCTGTGGTAGGTTTTAAATATGTCCACAAATTCTTTGATACTCCTCCCTTCAGAAGGTGGAGCCTAATCTTCCTCCCCTGAATTGCAGCCTATATTTAGTGAGTCAGTTCTAATGAACAGAAGGTGACATCCATTATTAGGATACAAAAGGCATTGTGGCTTCCTTCTTGCTATGTCATACAGAAATTCAAGCAGCCCTATGGACTAAGCCTTGTATCAATGAATGGTAACAGTCATGGTAATGAGGTCTCCTGATAACAGCCACATGAGGATGCCATCTTGGAAGCAAATCCTGCAGCCCCAGTTGAACCTTCAGATGACTGCACCCCAGCTAACATCTTAACTGCAACCTCATGAAAGATTCTGAGCTAATACCATTCTTTTGAATTCCTGACCAACAGGGACTCCAAGATAATAAATATTTGCTATTTCAAGACACTAGATTGTGGGGTGATTTATTACACAGCAATGCATGAGTCCATCTTGCATTTGGACACACATCTAAGCCATTCTAATAACATGAAACATAGTGCTCAAACACTCATTTATTTTTCTCAACCTTGAGAACCATTTTTAAAAGCCTTGAGAAATAACCTCAATCTCATTGCTGGGAATGAGAGAAAAGAGTGAACACATATAGTAAAATTAAGTTTCCAGCAATAACAAAGATGGTAAACTAGCAGAAACAGTTTTAAATAGTTCTTCTGATCACTTTGCAGTGGAAAGTCAGAGCTTGGTAAGAATCCATTAACATTTTAACTTACAGAAAGGAACTGTTCTTGGGAGTAGAGTCAAAATGAAACAAAACACACATTCATACCCTCCAAGAAGCCACCAAAAGTGTGAAGAGCAAAACATTAAGTTCCAGAGGAGTGAATCTCCTATAGGTATGCCCTGAAGAGCAACTTAAAGATAAATTAACTTCCTTTCTATCTGCACTGGTATTTTTCAACAACTGAAATGAGAAAACATTTGGAGTATGACCTAAATGACTCAGGTTGCTTCCTGTCCTGAGAGCAGGGACATTGTAGTGAAGACTTTTCTCCACTAAAGGAGCAGGTAGACCATCCCATATTCAAATTAATCTCTTCCTGGGAGCTCAGCTGGAAAAAGGGAAGTCATGTGTATGTGCATCCTCGTGTTCTTCCACAAAGGATTTGAGTAAATTTATAATAAAAGATGTAATAAGCTGTTAGAAAGGTACAAGTAGTAAAAAAAACCAGAATCAGGGCAAGCTTAACTAAGGGTAGAAAGTTGAGACAATACAAATGCCATAAAAAGAATACTTTTTTTTTTTTGAGACAGAGTCTCACTTTGTCACCCTTAGTAGAGTGCTGTGGCTTTACAGCTCACAGCAACCTCCAACTCTTGGGCTTAAGTGATTCTCTTGCCTCAGCCTCCCAAGTAGCTGGGACTACAGGGGACTGCCGCAACACCCAGCTATTTTTTGTTGCAATTCTCATTGCTGTTTTAGCTGGCTGGGGCCAGGTTCGAACCTGCCACCCTCAGTATATGGGGCCAGTGCCCTACCCACTGAGCCACAGGCACCACCCATAAAAGGAATACTTTTATTCTAGCAATTTGTCAGCTTTCAGTATTCATTCATTCCAACAGTATTTATTGAGCAGCTACTATAAACTAGAAGAGGATGAGATAAGAACACGCAACACACAACTCATTGTTAAGGATGTTCATGGTCTAGTAGAAGGAAACGGACATAAACTGTAGTGATGGGCAATAGCGTTACAGCTGAGTCAGTAAGTCTTTGTAGGTTACTAGGTGCATATGCCACAAAACTTTGGACATATGTCCACCAAAAAGCATGCCCGACAGCAGCACTATTGGTAATGGCCCAAAGCCAGATTTTACCCAAATGCCCACCCAGAGCAGAACCAGTAAAGCAAAACCAGAGTTGTGTCTTCACACAATGAAATACCATCCAGCAATGAGAATAAACAATCTGCAACTATGCTTGACAATACAGAGGCATCTCACAAACATATTAATCCGAAGAAGCCAGACATGGAAAGGCACAGACTGTACGACTCTCTGTAGATGAAGTTTAAACCAGCCCAAACTAACCTATGCAGTTAGAAATAAGGACTACAGGCTCAGCGCCTGTGGCTCAGCGGGCTAAGGTGCCAGCCACGTACACCTGAGCTGGCGGGTTCGAATCCAGCCCGGCCCGCCAAACAACAATGATGGCTGCAACCAAGAAAAAAATGGCCAGGCATTGTGGGGGGTGCCTGTGGTCCCAGCTACTTGGGAGGTGGAGGCAAGAGACTCGCTTGAGCCCAGGAATTGGAGGTTCCTATAAGCTGTGATGCCACGGTACTCTATTCAGAGAGACAGCTTAAGGCTCTGTCTTAAAAAAAAAAAAAAGAAAGAAAGAAGGACTACAGACTTGGCGCCAGCCACATGCACCAAAAATGGCAGGCTTGAGCCTGGACTGGGCTAGCTAAACAACAATGACAATTGCAACAAAAAATAGCCAGGTGGGGCGGTGCCTCTGGCTCAGTGGGTAGGGCGCTGGTCCCATAAACGAGGCTGGTAGGTTTGAACCCGGCCCGGCCAGCTAAAACAGCAATGGGAATTGCAACAAAAAATAGCGAGGCATTGTAAACGCGGGCGCCCGTAGTCCCAGCTACTTGAGAGGCTGAGCCAAGAGAATCTCTTAAGCCCAAGAGTTGGAAATTGCTGTGAGCTGTGATGCCAAGGCACTCTACCGAGGGTGACATAGTGAGACTCTGTCTCAAAGAAAAAAAACAAAAAGGGCAGCACCTGTGACTCAGTGGGTAGGGCGCTGGCCCCATATAATGAGGGTGGCAGGTTTGAACCAGGCCCCAGCCAAACTGCAACAAAAATATACCTGGGTGTTGTGGCGGGCACCTGTAGTCCCAGCTACTCAGGAGGCTGAGGCAGGAGAATGGCCTAAGCCCAGGGGTTGGAGGTTGCTGTGAGCTGTGATGCCACAGCACTCTACCGAGGGTGACAAAGTGAAACTCTGTCTCAAAAAAAAAAAAAAATAGCCTGGTGTTGTGGTGGGCGTCTGTAGTCCCAGTACTTGGGATGCTGAGGCAAGAGAGGCACTTGAGCCCAAGAATCTGAGGTGACCTGTGACACCATGGCACTCTACCAAGGGCAATATAGTGAAACGCTGTCTCAAAAAAAAAAAATAAAGAAAGAAATCAGGACTATAGTTACCCTTCTCAGGGAGGAGTTCAGTGATGGGAGGAGGCCCAAGGGGTACCTTTGGGAGACAGGGAATGTTCTGTTCCTTTACCTAGGTGTTGCTTCTATATAAGGGCAACAAGTATCCGGTTTATTAAAATTCATTGAGCCATATACTTATGACACTTGCACTTTCTGTATGTATGCAGTAGTTCAATAAAATGTGGGGGGGATTGTTTTTTGGTTTTGGGGGGGTTTTTTTTGAGACAGAGCCTCAAGCTATCATGCATCACAGCTCACAGCAACCTCTAATTCCTGGGCTCAAGCGAGTCTCCTGCCTCTGCTTCCCAAGTAGCTGGGACTACAGGCGCCCGCCACAACGCCTGGCCATTTTTTGGTTGCAGCCGTCATTCTTGTTTGGTGGGCAGGGGCTGGATTCGAACCCACCAGC
>CAUYON010071258.1:0-30035 GCA_963573935.1 Arctocebus calabarensis
AATAGGGAGTCTTTCCCCCAAGGTATGTTCTTGATTGGTTTATCGAAGATTAGGTGGTTGTAAGTTGTTAGTTTCATTTCCTGGGTTTCTATACGATTCCAAATGTCTATGTCTCTATTTTTGTGCCAGTACCATGCCGTGTTGACCACTATGGCTTTGTAGTACAGCCTAAAGTCTGGAATGGTGATACCCTGGGAGCATTTAAATTGGGTGCATAAATATTTAAAATTGAAATGTCTTCTTGTTGTATTTTTCCCTGAACCAATATAAAGTGACCATCATTATCTTTTTTAACTTTAGTTGCTTTAAATCCACATGTATCTTAGAATAAGATTGTAACCCCTTTTTTCTTCTGAGTTCCATTTGCCTGAAAAATTGTCTTCCAACCCTTAACTCTGAGTTTTAATTTGTCTTTTGATGTGAGGTGTGTTTCCTGCAGATGGAAAATAGATGGTTTGTGTTTTTTAATCCAATCAGCCAATCTATGCCTCTTCAGTGAGGAATTCAAGCCATTAACATTTATTGAGATAATTGATAAGTGTGCTAGCGTTCTATTCATCGTATTTTGTGAAAGTCCATTGGTTAGTTTTGTCTTTTGCATCATTGGGGAAACTAGGTTCTATCCTATATTTTCTGGATGTTTACTTTGCTGAAGGTCCATTGTGATGGTCAGTATGTAGGACAGGTTGAAATATTTCTTGTAAAACTGGTCTTGTGACAAATTTCCTCAATGTTTGCATATCAATAAAAGATTTGATTTCTCCATCAATTTTAAAGCTTAGCTTGGTGGGGTATAGAATTCTGGGCTGGGAATCATTCTGTTTAAGTAGGTTGAAGATAGGTGATGATTGTCTTCTGCTTGGAAAAGTTTCATTAGAGAAATTCATGGTCACCCTGACAGGTTTGCTCCTGTTTGTCAGTTGGTGCTTACTCCTGGCAGCTTGTGAGATCTTTTCTTTTGTCTTGACTTTAGATAAATTCATCACAATGTGCCTTAGAGAAGTTCTATTTTAGTTGAGGTGACGAGGGGACTGATATCCCCCTGAAAGGAGTATGTCAGAATATTTGGTGGTATTTGGGAAATTTTCATTTATAATATTCTCTAGAATGGCTTCCATTCCTCTGGGGCATTCTTCTTCCCCATCTGGGATACCTATAACTCATATGTTTGAATGCTTCATAAAGTCCCATAATTCTGTCAGTGAACGTTCCGCCTTCTCTCTCTTCTTTTCGGCCTTTTTAACAATCCAAATTGTCTCAAGAGCGTTATTTTCTACCTCTGAGATTCTTTCTTCTGCATGATGTAATCTGTTATTGATACTTTCTATTTCATCCTTAAGTTCCCTAATTGACTGCTTCAGTTCCTTCAACTCTGCTATATCCTTTTTATATTCTTTGTATCGTTCATCTCTTATTTGATTCTGTTTTTGAATTTCCTTTTGGTTATTTTCCACTTTCTCAGCAATTTTCTTTATTGTTTTCATTATGTGTATTTTAAATTTCCCTTCTGTCATTTCTAACATTTCTTTATAGGAGGAATCTTCTGTGGTAGTTCTCTCATGATCCCTAGAAGAGGTTACTCTGGCCTGGGATTTCATGTTGCCAGGATTTTTCTGCTGAATTTTCCTCATGCATGCTTTCTTGTATTTGTTTCCTTATCCTAATTTTTCTTTCACTCTTCTTGCTCTTTAAGTTACTGTAGCACTGGCCTAATGTTTTAATGAGTCCTTCTGGTGTGAGACCAGAAGGATGAAAAAATTGAAGAGCAAGAAGGGAAAAAAGATTTAAAGAAGAGAGAAAAAAAAGATAGAGCTAAAGAAAAGGGAGTAAGTATAAGGAAATATTGACAAAAAGATGAGAGGCACTGAAAGAGAGAAACAGGGGAAATATAGGTGTGTAGTAGGGTACAAGGGCCTAACCTTAAATATCCCCAACCTCCAGGGGTGCTGGGTTGGGTGATTCCCTTGAGGACAATAGCTCATTGCCAGCCAGCTCAGAAACAATACCCCACTTCCACCAGGTAGAGAGGAAAGACAAAAATACTGTGACTTGAACCAAAAAAAACAAAAAACAAAAAACAAGCAAAACCCCTTATGGGATAAAATTGTGGGGTGGAAACAATAGGGACAAAAACACTAGCAAAAATGAAATTCTAATTGATGAAAAAGTCTGTGGCTCATTGAGTATGGCGCCGGCCCCATATACCAAAGGTGGCGGGTTCAAATCCAGCCTCGGCTGAACGGCAAAACAGAAAAATAGCCGGGCGTTGTGGCAGGCGCCTGTAGTCCCAGCTTCTTGGGAGGCTGAGGCAAGAGAATCACCTAAAGCCCAGGAGTTGGAGGTTGCTGTGAGCTGTGTGATGCCATGACACTCTACCAAGGGCAATAAAGTGAGACTCTGTCTCTACCATAAATAAATAAATAAATAAATAAATACAATAAACTAGAATGGTAAAAAAAAAAAAAAGAAAAAAATGCCAAGAAAATTTTTTGAAATTAAAAAAAACAAACAAACAAACCAACCAAACAAAAAAAAAACCCAAAACAAAAACCCCACAACCAAGAAACCAAACAATATATATATCTTACTAAGTATTGACCAGGCAACAGGTGATCTTCTGAGGTACAAGATGTTTATCACAATGTTGATACAGCTGTACGAGATGTGGACTGGAGGGAGGCCTCTGCTGATTAGTCAGACCCTGCAGACTTGGGAGCCCAAATAACTCTTCAGCCCATTCAAAAGACACTCCAAGCTATTTACCTTGGCCAAACAGAAGTTTTCCAGGACAGCACTTATCCCTGAGATCTCTCCTGGTGTGGCTGCCTGCTTATCCAGTGCACTAAGCCCAGTCTCCCCCTATGTCCCTGCGGGCCATGGCTGTAAATCTCCAAACACTCGGATCTCCGCACTTGTCCAGAGTCTCAATCCCCACTTTGGGCAACCCAGTCACTAGATAACTCACCCCAGATCTCCTGGCTGATCCTGGCACTGCAACATGCAGGGCCAGCCCATAGCCGAATGATATTAGCTCCTTTCTGGCCCAGAGGCTCAGTCTGGAGCCCCAGACAACACCCAAAGTCATCCTCACACTGGCCCAAGATCTCCCAAGGCAGTTCAATCGAGTGACCAAATCAAAAAAACCAAAACAGCTCTCAGTAATGCTTTTACTGCTTGCAACCTTGCCACTGCTGTGGTTACAGCTGCAGGCAGCCTCCAATCGAACAAACGCACCCACCACTTGCCAGTTTTCCACCGCTTCTGCCCTCCTTGTGGGGTCCAGAAGTCTCTCACTGACCTCCTGTATCACCAAAGGGAAGCCTCTGGGCAAAACCCACCAGCCAGAGATGCCTGGGGTCCTCTCTCCCCACTCTCACTGAGCCTGAATGCACAGAAGCTGCTACTCAGACGCCATCTTCCTCCCAGTCTGGTATACAGTTTTCTTAGCACCATTTGTTGGAAAGACTATCCTTTCCACATCTTGTATTCTTGGCACCCTGTCAAAGATCAGCTGACCATACACATGTGTGTTTATTTCTGGGTTCTCTATTCCAAATCTCCTGGTTTATAAATGTGTCTTTATGCCAGTTACCATACATTTTTAATTATTGTTGCTTTGTAATATATTTTGAAATAAACAAGTTTAATGCCTCACATTTTATTCTTTCTCATGATTTCTTTACTCTTCAGGGATTGCTTGATGTTCCATGTAAATTTTATGATTTTTTTTTATTTTGTAAAAAATGCCTTTGGAATTTTGATAGGCAGTGCAGTAAATCTGTTGATGGCTTTAGGTAGCATTTTAACAACTTAAGACTTCTAATCCATGAACATGGAATGTCCTTTCATTTAATTGTGTCTTTTAAAATTGATGCCAGCAATGTTTGTGGTTTTCAGTATACAAGTCTTTCACCTCCTTGATTAAGTTTGTCCCTATGCATTTTGTTATTTTTGATCTTATTGTAAATAAGATTGTTTCCTTGATTTCCTTTGTGGATAATTAGTTGTTAATGTTAACTAGAAACACAATTGATATTTGTAATTTTATTTCTTATTCTGCAAATTTGCTGAATATGTTTATGTTATGACTGTTTTTTCTCCCTTCGGGGGTCTTATTGGTTTTCTACCTATAGAATTATGTCATCTGCAAACAGGGATGGTTTAACTATTTCCTTTCTGCTATGAATGCTTTTAGTTTATTTCTTTTTCTTGCCTGCCTAATTGCTCTGGTTAGAGCTTTCAGTACTGTCGTGAATGTGGGCACTTCTTGTTTCAGTTCTAAGGGGAAAGGCTTTCAGCTTACACCATTCAATGTAATGTTAGCTGTGAGTGTGTCATATATGGCCTTTATTATGTTGAGGTAAATTATTTTTATAGTTTGTTGAATTTTTTTATCAGAAATGGGTGTTGAATTGTCTCAAATGTGTTTTTTTTCAACTATAAGATGATCATGCAATTTTTATTCTTCATTCTGTTAGTTATTGTGGTGTATAACATTAATTAGTTTTCTTTTTTATTTTTTATTCCAACATATTAAAGAGGCACAAATGTTTTGGTTAAATGGATATTTTTTATAAAGCTTAAGTGAGGCAATAAGCATGCCCATATTCTGAATACTGTTCATTGTGCCTGCTTTGTAGGTTTTTACTTTTCCCCAACCCCATGCTTTTTAAATTTCAGATTAATATATGAGTATAAAAATTAGGTTACATTATTTGCATTTGTTAGGTAAAGTCCAAGTTGTAGTACAGCCACTCACCTAGTGATGTGCCATATACCCCTACCTTGTACTCATTAGGTGAGAGATTATCAAACCCCTTTGCTCCTAACATCTTCCCTCAGTCTTTCCCTCCTCCTCTACTTGAATTTAATTGTGTTTTTTTTAACTTGCGTGAGCATGTACTTGTTCATTTACCAGCTTCAGAATAGTATTGGCTATATTGAATTCTTGATTTTCCATTCTTTACTTAGGAGGATGATCTCCAAATCCTTCTGGAAAAATACAGAAGATGTAAAGTCCCCATATTTCTTTATGGCTGAATAGTATGCCATGGTAGGTGTGTGTGTATATATATTTACCATTTACCAGTTTATTAATCTATTTATAAGTTGATGGGCACTTAGTTGTTTTCATATCTTGGCAATTGTGAATTGAGCTGTGGCAAATATTCCAGTGCACATGTCCTTGTGGAAAAATATTTTTTTTCTTCAAAGTAGATATTCAGTAATGGAATTTCAGGATCAAATGGAAGGTCTACTTTCAGCTTTTTGAGGATTCTACATACTTCTTTCCAAAAGGGCTGTTTTAGTTTGCAATCCTACCAGAAGTCTGTAAGTGTTCCCTTCTCTCTGGAATTACACCAACATCTGCAGCTTTGGGACTTTTTGACGTGGGCTATTCTCGCTAGGATTAGGTGATATCTCAAGGTGATTTTTATTTATAATCTTTGATGATTAGGGACAATAAATTTTTTTTTCATATACTAGCTGGCCATTCATCTGTCTTGTTGGAAGAAGGTTTTGTTCATGTCTCTTGTCCAATGATAAATGTAATAAATCGTATTCTTGTTGGTTAGGTTGAGTTCTCTGTAGATTCTGGTTATTAAGGCTTTCTCGGATTCATAACATGCAAATCAAACAGAGGCATACACCAGGGAAAAAGAATCCCTATTTAACAAATGGTGCTGAGAGAACTGGTTAACTACATGTATAAGACTGAAACTGGACCCACACCTCTCAACACTTAAAATATTGACTCATGCTTGATAACAATTTTAAATTCAAAAACTAAACAGTAAAACTCTACAAAAAATGTTTGAAAAACTCTTGACGACATTGGTCTGGGAAAAGATTACATAAAGAAGACCACCTTGGCAATTGCAGCAACCCCCCAAAATAAATAAATGGGACATGATCAAGTTAAAAAGCTTCTGTATAGCTAACAGCACAACTAAAGCAAACAGACAACCTTCAGAATGGAATAAGATATATATGTGTTATGAATCCCCCCATGCATTCTTGATTTCCAGTGCTTTTTATTTCTCCCTATGGCCCTGTGTGCCCATCAATAAATTCAAAATTTTTAGAGAATACATTTGGAGTTTTTTTCCATTCTTGAGATACTTCACTGAGGCTAGTGACCTCTAGTTCCATCCAGATTGCTGAAAAAGACATTAATTGATTTGTTTTTATGGCCTCGTAGTAGGACTCTATGGTATATATTTTCATATATTGAACCATCCAGGTATGACCCCATTTCATCATGGTGCATTATTCTTTCATTTTTCTGTTGGACTTGGTTTGCTAGAACTCTTGAAGATATTTACATCTAAGTTTATCAGGGATAGATTGGCTTATAATTTTATTTTCTTGTTGTATCTTTCTCTGGTGTTGATATTGAGTAAGTGCTGGCTTTTTAAAATGAGTTTATAAGTATACTCTCTTTTTCATTTTTTGTATCAGTTTGAGAAGTGTTATTATTTAATCTTCTTTAAATATTCTGAAGAAATCACCAGCAAAGTCATCTTGGCTTTTGTTGTTGCTTTGGGAAGGTTTTGGTTATTGATTATATCTTCATACATGTTTTAGTTGTCTTTGGACTTTCTATTTTGCCACAATTTAGTATTGGTAGCTTTTATTGAAACATTTCAAGGAACATATCCATGTTGGATAGATTATTTAAATTGTATAGTTTATAGTGTATAGTAGTTCATCATAGTTTTTTTAAAATCTTCTTAATTTCTGTGGCAATTGTTGTAGTGTCTCTTATTTCTGATTTTATTTATTAGAGTATCTCCATTATTTTCTTAGTCTAGTCAATTTTGTTTATCTTTAAAAAACTCTTAATTCTGGCTGGGTACAGTGGCTCATGCCTATAATCCTAGCACTCTGAGAGGCTGAAGTGGAAGAATTGCTTGAGCTCAGGAGTTTGAGACCAAACTGACCAAGAACCAGAACTCATCTCTACTAAAAGTAGAAAAATTACCTAGGTGTTGGGACAGGTGCCTGTAGTCCTGCCTCCACAAGAGGCTGAGGCAAGAGAAGAGGATCCCTTGATCCCAAGAGTTTGAGGTTACTGTGGACTATGATGACCCCACAGTCCTCCATCCAGGGTGACAGTATGAGACTCTGTCCCAAAAATAAATAGAAAAAAAAAACTTGTAATTTTGTTGATTATTCTCTTGTTATGTCATTTATTTCTGCTTTAATCTTTGTTGTCATCTCTATTCTCCCAACTTTGGGCTTAGTTTGTACTTTATTTCTAGCTCCTTTAATTGTAAAGATAAGTTGTTTATTTGAGACCTTTTTTGCTTTTTTAATGTAAATGTTTATTGCTATAAACTTCCCTCTTACTACTGTTATTGCTGCATCCCATATATTTGGTATGTTGCATTTTGTTTTCATTTGTATCAAGATATTTTCTATTTTCTTCTTCTTTAACCCATTGGGCCTTCAAAAGTGTGTTGCCTAGTTCTGTATATTTGTTAATTTTCCAGTTTTCCTTCTAATTTGATTTCTCAATATTAGAGTGAATGATTGGTATTATTTAATCTTCTTGGTATTATTTCAATCTTCAATTTGTTAAGACTTCATTTCTGATCTATCATGAAGATTGCTCCACATCCTACAGGAGCAGAATGTGTATTCTGCTTTAGCTACTTAGAATGTTCTCATGTGTCTTTAGGTAAATATGATCTATAGTTTTGTTCAAGTTTCCTATTTTTTTATTTATGTTATTTCTGAGTGATGGAACCATTATTGAAAATAGGATATTGGAGTCTTGTACTATTATTGTATTTCTGTCTATTTATCTTTTCAATTGTTTTGCTTATTTAGATTATATTGAGTAATATATATAATTGGTACACCATTGTGATGATTTGATTTTTTTTGTCATTAATAATGCCATTCTTTGCCTCTTGTGGCAATTTTAAAATTAAAGTCTATTTGTGTAAGTGTGGACACCTTTCATTTCTTTAATTTACTATTTTGATAGAATTTATTTTTGTACTGCTCATTTTCAGCATATATTTCCTTAAATCTAAAGCAAGTCTCCCTTAGAAAGCATATAAATGGGCATTATTTATTTATACATTCTGCCAGTCTATGTCTTTTGATTAAAGAGTTTAACACATATTTTGTTTATAGTAATTATTGATAGAGAAGGACATACAAAATATTGCTCTTTTGTTAGTTGTTTACTGTTTATTTGTAGTTCTTTTGTTCTTTTTCTCTCTTGCTTTCTTCATTATATTTAATTTTCTTTTTGGTAATAAGATGCTTTCTCCACTTTTTCTTTTGTGTATCTTCTTTTTTAATTAAATCATATCTGTGTACATTAATGCAGTCATGAGGTACAATGTGGTGGTTTCATATATAAGCTGAAATATTTTCATCAAACTGTTTAACATAGCCTTCATGGCATTTTCTTAGTTATTGTGTTAAGACCTTTATATTCTGCATTTAGTAAGTTTCATCTGTACCCTTCTAAGATGCACCATAGGTGTGGTCCCACCAATTACCCTCCCTCCACTCATCATCCCCCCTTCCCTTCCCTCCCTTTCCCCTTTCCCCATATTCTTGGGTTGTACTTGGGTTTTAGCCTTCATATGCACGCTATAAATTAGTTTCATAGTAGGGCTGAGTACTTTGGATACTGTTTCTTCCATTCTTGAGATACTTTGCTAAGAAGAATATGTTCTAGCTCTGTCCATGTAAGCATGAAAGAGGTAAAGTATCCATCTTACTTTAAGTCTGCATAATATTCCATGGTGTACATGTACCACAATTTATTAATCCATTCATGGGTCGATGTGCTCTTGGGCTTCTTTGTGGTTATGATGAAGCTTGTTTAAAATTATAGTTATAATTATGTTTTTTAAGGTGACAGCACTTCAACTTCAGTCACTTACAAAATCTTTATTTATACTTTTATTCCACTTGTTTTATGTTATTGATGTCACAATTAACATTTTTATCTTGTGCATTCATAAACAAATTTTTATAGTTATTCTTAATACTTTTACAGTTTAACTGTTATATTAAAATTGAAATTGATTTATATGCTGCCATTATAGTTTTATGGTATTCTGTATATGTATATGTACTTAGCTTTACCAGAGAGTTTTGTGCTTTTATATGCTTTTGTGTTGCTGTTTCATGTCCTTTCATTTGAACTTGAAACTCTTTTTTTTTTTTTTTTTGTAGTTTTTGTCTGGGGCTGGGTTTTAACCTGCCACCTCCAGCATATGGGGCCAGTGCCCTACTTCTTTGAGTCTCAGGCACTGCCCCACAGCTTGAAACTCTTGTTAGCATTTCTTACAAGGAAGATTATTCAGGACAGTATTTAACTCTATTATTGAAAGACAGTTTTGAAAGGTATAATATTCTCTGCTGGCAGTTGTGCTACAGCAATTTAAATATATCATCTTATTTCCTTGTGTAAGGTTTCCTCTGAGAAATTATGGTGATAGTATCATGTGAGCTTCCTTGTACATGATGAGCAATTTTTCTCTTGCTGCTTTCAAAATTCACTCTATCTTTGACATTCAATGATTTCATTATAATGTGTTTCTGTGTAGCTATTTTGGGGTTTCTCATGGTTCAGGTCTTTTGTGTTTTGTAAATCTTTTGGGTTTCATAAATTTTATTCCTGCTCTAGATTTGGGCATTTTTACACCTTTCTTTTCTTTTCTTGTCTTGTCTTTTCCTTCTTTCCTTCCTTCCTTCCTTCCTTTTTCTTTTCTTTTTTTTTTTTTTCAGAGTCTCAATATGTCACCCACAGTAGAGGGCTGGGGCATCACAGCTCACAGCAACCTCCAAATCTTGGACTTAAGTGATTCTCTTGCCTCACCCTCCCAAGTAGCTGGGAATACAGGTGCCCATCACAATGCCCGGCTATTTTTCTGTTGCAGTTGTTGTTGTTGTTTACCTGGCCTGGGCTGGGTTAGAACCCAACAGCCTCAGTGTATGTGGCTGATGCTATAACCACTGTGATATGGGTGCCAACCCTTTTTTCTATTTATTTTTTTCTTTATTAAATCATGATTGTGTACATTAATGCATTTATGGGGTACAATGTGCTGAATTGATAAATAATGTGGAATGCTTACATCAAGCTGATTAATGTAACTACCATTTGCTTATTTGTTGTGGTAGGGCATTTATACTCTATTTTTAATAGTTTTGAAATGTACCATTGTATTATGCACACTAGGTGAGGTCCCACAAAATATTCTGGCCTCTCCTCTCCTCTCCCTCCTCTTTCCACTTTCTTCCTGGACTATAGTTATATTTTATTACCTGCATGAATGTGTAAGCAATTATATGTTGGTTTCATAGTAGTATTGACTACTTTGGATACTTTTCCCCCATTCTTAAGATACTTTACTAAGAAGAATCCATTCCAGTTCCATCCAGGTAAACATAAAAGATGTAAAGTGCCCATCTTTTTATGGCTGCATAGTATTATATGGTATACATATACCACAATGTATTAATCCATTCATGAGTCTATGGGCACTTGGGCTGCTTCCATGACTGGACAATTATGAATTGGGCTGTAATAAACATTCTGGTGCAAATGTCTTTGTTGTACAATGATTTTTGATCATCTGGGTATATGCCTAGTAGTGGAATTGCAGGATCGAAAGGTAGGTCTACTTTTAGTTCATTGAGTATTCTCTAAACTTCTTTCCAAAAAGTCCATATTAGCTTGCATTACCACTAGCAATGTAGAAGTGCTCCCTTCTCTGCATCAATGCCAACATCTGTAGTTTAGGGATTTTGCAATGTGGGCTACTCTTACAGGAGTTAGATGATATCTCAAAGTGGTTTTAATTTGCATTTTTCCGATGATTAAAGATGATGAGCATTTTTCATGTGTTTGTAGGTCATGCGGCTGTTTTCTTTAGAGAAGCTTTTGCTCAAATGTCTTGTTCACAAAGAAATGGGATTATTTGTTCTTTTTTATTGATTAGTTTGAGTTCTCTGTGGATTCTACTTATCAGACCTTTGTCAGAAATATAATATGCAAAAATCTTCTCCTGTTGTGAAGGCTGCCTGTTTGTGTTACTGTGCTCTTGGCTGTGCAGAAGCATCTTAGTTTGATCAGATCACAGTAATATATTTTTGGTGTTGCTTCAATTACCAGGGGGGTCCTCCTCATGAAATATTTTCCCAGGCCAATTTCTTCAAGCATTTTCCTGGCAGTCTCTTCTAGTATTTTTATAGTTTCATGTCTTAAATCTAAATCTTTTATCCAGTGAGAAATAGTTTTTGTTAATGGTGAAAGGTGGGAGGTGGTCCACTTTCAGTCTTCTACATGTTACCAGCCAGTTCACCCAGTATCATTTGTTAAATGGGGAATCTTTTCCCCACTGAATGTTTGTGATAAGTTTATCAAAGATCAAATGACAATATGTATCTGGGTTCATCTCTTGGTTCTCTATTCTGTTCCATAAATCTACCTCTCTGTTTTTGTGCCAGTACCGTGCTATTTGGATCACTATAGATTTATAGTATAGCATGAAGTCTGGTAACATGATTCCTCCTGATTTGTTTTTATTTCTGAGTAATGTATTGGCTATTCAAGGTTTTTCTGATTCCCTGTATAATGAAGTACTATTTTTTCAAGTTCTTTAAAGTATGACAATGGTGCTTTAATTGGGTTTGCATTAAATCTGTAGATTGCTTTGGGTAGTATGGACATTTAACAATGTTGATTCTTCCCAGCCATAAGCATGGTATGCTTTTCCATTTGTTAGAATCTTAAGCTGTTTCTTTTCCCAGAGTTTCATAATTCTCTTTGTAGAGATCTTTCACATCCTTTGTTAGGTAAATTCCCAGACATTTCATCTTCTTTGGCACTACTGTAAAAGGAATACAGTCCTTGAATATATTTTCAGCTTGACAGTTGTTGGTATATGTAAAAGCTACAGATTTGTAAGTGCTGATTTTGTACCCTGAGACACTCCTTAATCATTTCTAAGGGTTTTTTAGTTGAGTCCCAGGGATTTTCCAAGTATAAGGTCATATCATCTGCAAAGACTGAGAGTTTGACCTACTCTGACCCCATTTGAATACCCTCGATCCCTTTCTATTGCCTGATCGTGATGGCTAAGACTTCCATTTCTATGTTGAATAGCAGTGGATATCCTTGCCTAGTTCCAGATCAGAGTGGAATTGTTTTTAATTTTACTCCATTCAATATGATACTGGCTGTGGGTTTGCAATATATGGCCTCTATCTGTTTAAGAAATGAAACACCTAAGCCTATTTTCCTAAGTGTTCTGATCATGAAAGGATGTTGGGTATTATGAAAAGCTTTTTCTGCATCAATTGATAGACTAAACCAGAAAGAATTAGAAATTTTGAATAGACCAATATCAAGTACTGTAATAGCATCAAACTATACAAAATCTCCCAAAAAAGGAAAGTCTGAGACCAGATGATGTCCCATCAGAATTCTACAAAACCTTTAAAGAGGATCTATAAAGATTACCTATATTATACAACCTTTTCCAAAACATAGAAAAAGAAGGAATACTTCCCAACACATTCTATGTAGCAAATAGCACCCTGATCTCCAAACTAGAAAAGGACTCAATAAAGAAAACTATAGACCAATATCATTAATGACAACACATCAAAAAATTATACACTACGATCAAGTTGGTTTTAGTTCCAGCATTGCAAGGTTGGCTCAACATACATAAATCTATAAATATAAAACATCACATAAATAAAATAGAAAAGAAAGGCCATTATTTCTTTAAATAATTTTGTTACCCTTTCACTTTCTCTTTCATTCTGAGATATTCCCGTGATACATATACTAGTTCACTTGATGGTGTCCCATAGTATTTATCTTTTCTTTATGTTCTTCTGACTGGATAATTTTAAATTATCTGTCTTCAAGATTATTATTTTTTTTTCTTGATCAAATCTACTCTGAAACTTTGTATTGAATTTGTTAACTCAGGCATTATATTCTTTCCTTCCAGAATTTTTTCCCCTCCCATTTCTAGATTTTAGTTTATTTCTCATTTTGTTCATGTACTTTTTTCCTGACTTTTTTTACTCATTATGTTTCTTTGTAATTCACTGAGTTTTTTTTTGTTTGTTTGTTTGTTTTATTTTATTTGAAACTCTTATCAGGTTACATCTATTTTGTTTGCCTGGTTTGTTTTTGAGTGTGTAAAATCAGAGTTATAATGGTGTTCTAGTCTCATAAAGTGTACAACATACCCATGAAAGGTACTCATTAGGTGGGAATTTACCCATTTCCTCCTCTGCCTCTCTCCTACTTTAAATTTATTGAGTTTTGCTTCATAAGAACTTATATGTGTTGAGTAACAATTTCTAATTTAGTATTGAGTGCATATGGCATTCATTTTTCCATTCTTACAATACTTCACTTATGAAAATGGTCTCCAAATCCATCCAGGTTGCTGGAAAAGATACGAGACCTTCATTGCTTTTAATGGCTGAGTAATATTTAGGGTATACATATACCACATTTTATTAATCCACTCATGTATTGACGGGAACTTGGGTTATTGCCACATCTTTGTGATTGCAAATAGCACTGCTAAAAACATTCAAGCGCAAATGTCTTTATGAGAAAATCCCTACCATTTGATCCTGCAATCCCATTACTAGGTATTTACCCAAAAGGCAAAAAGTCATTTCACAAGTGAGTTTCTCTAAAACGATTATTTTGTGTCTTTTGTCAGGAAATTTATAGTCACTTTTTCAAAGGTTTGTTACCAGAGATTTATTTTGTTTCTTTGATTATGTCACATTTCCCGGATTCTTCACATTCCTTATAACTTTGGATTAATGTCTGCATATTTGTAGAAGCAGGACCCATTCCCAGTGTTTATGTATTGGCTTCAAATGGAAGCCTGGCTAGGTATTCTGAAACTCTTACAGACCTTTTCTATACACATATTTCTTCTACTCTTCTCCAAGGGTAAAAGCCTCAGGAGTGTGAATCTTTCCCCAAACTTGCAGAACCATACTGGCTACAGTAGGCCACCTTTTATGTTTTTTTTTTTTTTTTTTGAGTATTGCACTAAAATTCCAAAATATTGGATACCAAATCAACTGCTCTCCATCCTTGTAGGGGATGAGTCTCTGAGTTATGTGCCTTCTCCATATCTCACAAGGTATATCAGCAGCAATATGATGTTTGTTTGTGTCCTCAGAGTTACCCAGGCATTTATATTACAGTACTTCTGTCCATGCTTTGTGTGAGGTGATGCAGAAACTAATCTCTAAAGCAGCAATCTGAAAGGTCTAGGAGGATGGATCCATGGTCCACGCTCTGTTTCCCTCACAAGAGAAGTCATAAGCTGAGGAAATTTCCCTAAAAATATAAGGAATTGCCCACTTATGGTTTGCATATAGAGAGAAGGAAACACACACTGTTGGTGGGATAGCAAACTAATATAGCCTTTTTGGAAAGAAGTACGGATAATTCCCAAAGAGCTAAAAGTAGACCTTCCATTTGATCATGCAAACCCATTACCAAGAAAGAAAAATCATTTTACCATTACTATAAGGATATTTTCACTAAAAATGGTAATAGCCGGTCAATTAATAATCTCAAAGGTGTGGAAACAACCCAACTGTCCATCGACCCATGAATGGATTAATAAATTGTGAGATATATATACACACACACACACACACAATGAAATTCACTTATTTATGGCTGAATAGTATTCCTAAAATACACACCATGGAATACTATTCAGCTGTAAAAAGATAAAGACTTTACATCTTTTGTATTTACCTGGATAGAAGTGAAGAACATTCCCCTAAATTAAGTATCTCAAGAATGAAAAAATAAGCATCCTATGTACTCTATACTAATTTTGAAATAGATGAAAAGCTATAGGACCAAATGAGAGGAAAAACACAATTAAGTTCAAGAAGAGGAGAGAGGATCAAGCAGAAAAAGCTCAGTAAACTCCTACCTAACCTGTATACCCTCTTGAGTGAAGGACTCAAGTAAAACTTGGACTTTTCCTAAGAACCAATGTAATTTGTAATGATGTAATAGTATGTCCCCTTATATTAACCTGGAATAAAAAAATAAAAAATAAACAAAATTCACTTATAAATGTGGGACCCCTAATAATCAAGACAGTTTTCAAAAAGGACAATAAAATTGAAGTACTTGCACTTCCTTATTTCAAAAGTTACTACAGTGTTAAAGTAATCAAGGCAGTGTGGTACTGGAGTAAAGACAAATACATAGATTAATGGAAGAGAACTGAGGATACAGAAATATACTTTTACATATATGATCGATTGATTTTTGAGGAGGTCTCAGGATAAGAGAATGGAGAAAGAATAATCTTTTCTGTAAATAGTGCCAGGACAACTTAATATTCATATGTGAAAGAATGAAGTTGGGCTTTTACCTCACACCATAAAAAAACTTAAAATAGATAACAAAACTATTTGTTAATAGTAAGGAACTCTTAAAAGGAAACATAAGAATAATAAAGAATAAATAAATAAATCTTTATAAATAAAATAAATCTTCATAATGTTATGCAACATTTTGTTTGATATAATGCTGAAAGATCAAACAGCAAAATAAATAAATAAATCAACTGTATTACACCAAAAATAAAATTTTTGTGCTGCAAATGATGCCATCAAAAATTAAGAATACAGCATATAGAATGGGAGAAAGTAATTGTAAATCATATATTTGGTAATGGACTTGCATACAGAATACATTAAAAAACTCTCCCAAATCAACAACAAAAAGACCAGTAATCAAAGAATGGGAAGAAAATATGCCTAGACATTTCAGTCAATGCATGAAAATATTATCAATGTTATTAGTCATCAGGGAAATAGAAATCAAAATCATCATGAGATATATGTGGGTCATTACCAAAGTTTTGAGATGCACAAAATGAATAAACCTATACTCCAAGTGGATGGAAGCAAATGAAGCTAACCCAACAAATAAGCGAAACAAGTTGAAACTCGCATGGATGAATCAGAAAGGAATTGTAGCAGAATTCAATGAAATTGAAAACAAAATAATCATTCAAAAGATCAAAGAAACGAAATGTTTGTTCTTTGAAAAGATTAATAAAATTGATAAACTTTTGGCTAGCCTATAATCAGAAACAGATAAATAAAAACTCTAATAATGTCAATCAGAAATAATAAAGGAGAAATAACATACCGCAGAAATTAAAAAAATCCTCAGTGATTACCACAAAAACCCTTTTCTCAGAAATATGAAAATCTGGAGGAAATGGACCAACAACTGGAAGCACAACACCTTCCTAGACTCAACGAGAAAGAATTAGAAATTGTAAATAGACCTATATCAAGCACTGTTGTGGCATCAGCTATACAAAATCTCCCCAAAAAGAAAAGTCGGGACAAGCGACTTCACATCAGAATTCTACCAAACCTTCAAGGAGGAAGTAGTACAGTAGTATCTATATTACATAACATTTTCCCAAACATAAAAAAAAGGAATCCACCCCAATTCATTCTATGAAGAAAAAAAATCACCTGGATTAGAGATCAAATATTCGACTTATAGGAATTCTGAAAGGAAAGGACCCAACAAAGAAAGAAAACTGCAGACCACTTTCATTAATGAATATTGATGCAAAAGAAATTAAATGAGATCCTAGAAAATAGAATTAAATGATACATCAAAAAATTATGTACCACAATCAAGTTTTCCCAGGGTTACAAGATTGGTTCAGCATACGTAAATCCATAAATATAATGCACCACATAAATAAAATAAGAAACAAAGACCATATGATTCTGTCAACTGGTGCAGAAAAACTTTTGATAATATCTACCATTCTTTCACGAGTAGAACACTTAAGAAATTAGGCTTAGATGGGACACATCTTAAACTGATAGAGGTCTTTTACAGCAAACCCACAGGCATATCATATTCAATGGCGTAAAATTGAAAACATTTTCACTTAGATCTGGAACTAGACAAGGATGCCCATTGACACCACTGTTATTCAGTGTAGTTATGGAAGTCCTGGCCACCACAATCAGGCAAGAGAAGGGAATCAAGTGTATTCAAATGGGGTCAGAAGAGATCAAACTCTCACTCCTCCCTGGTGACGTGATCTTGTGTATGGAAATCCCCAGGGACTCAACTAAAAATCTCTTAGAAGTGATCAAGGAATATAGCAGTGTCTTAGGATACAAAATCAATACTTAAAAATGAGTAGCTTTTATACATACCAACAATTATTAACTTGAAAATATAGTCAAGGACTCTATTCCTTTTAAAGTGCTGCCAAAGAAGATGAAACACCTGGGAATTTATCTACCAAAAGATTTGAAAGACCTTTAAAATGAAAATTATGAAACCCTGAGAAAAAAATACTAGAAAATGTTAACAAACGAAAAAAACATACATGCTCGTGGCTGGGAAGAATCAACATTGTTAAAATGTCCATACTACCCAAAGCAATCTGCAGCTTTAATGCCATTCCTATCAAAGGACCAATGTCATACTTTTAAGAACTTGAAAAAATAGTACTTAATTTTATATGAAATCAGAAAAAAACTCAAATAGCAAACACATTACTTAGAAAAAGACACAAATCAAGAGGCATCATGTTACCAGACTTCAGGTTATACTTCAAATCTATAGTGATCAAAAGAGCATGGTACTGGCACAAAAATAGAGATGTAGATATATGGAACAGAATAGAGAATCTGGAGATGAACCCAAACACATATAATCATTTGATCTTTGATAAATCTAAGAAAAACATACATTGGGGAAAAGATTTCCTATTTAACAAATGGTTTTGAGAGAACTGGCTAGAGACCTGTACAAGACTTAAATTAGACCCTCACCTATCACCACTAACAAAAATTGATTCTCACTGGATAAAAGATTTAAACTTAAGACATGAAACTATAAAAATAATAGAAGATAGTACATGGAAATCTCTTGGAGATATTTTCCTGGGAAAATATTTTATTAGGGGGACCCCATTAGCAATTGAAGCAACACCAAAAATATATTATTGGGATCCTAAAGCTAAGGGCACTGCAAGTAAAGCAAACATACAGTCTTCATAATGGGAGAAGATTTTACAGGTTATGATTCCAACCAAGGTCTGATAACTAGAATCCACAGAGATTCAAATTAATCTATAAGAAAAAAAAAGAACCCCATTTATTTGTGGGCAAGAGATTTGAACAGAAACTCTCTGAAGATGACAGGTGAATGGCCAAAAAGACATGAAAAAATGCTCATTATCTTTACTCATCGGAGAAATGCAAATCAAAACCACTTTGAGATATCACCTAACTCCATTAAGATTAGCCCACATCATGCAAGTCCAAAACTGTGGATGTCAGGAGAAGGGAATCCTTCTAACTGCTGGTGGGATTGCAAACTAATACAGCCTTTTGGAAAGAAGTATGGAGAATTCTTAAGGAACTATAAGTTGACCTACCAGTTGGTCCTGCAATTCCATTACTAGGTATCTACCCAGATGAACAAAAATCATTTTACAACAAAGACATTTGCACCAGAATGTTTACTGCAGTCCAATTCATAAATTCCGAGTTATGTAAGCAGCTCATCAGCCCATGTATGGATTAACAAATCATGGTATATGTACACCATGGAATACTATGCAGTCATAAA
Source organism: Arctocebus calabarensis (assembly GCA_963573935.1). Lineage (NCBI taxonomy): Eukaryota > Metazoa > Chordata > Mammalia > Primates > Lorisidae > Arctocebus > Arctocebus calabarensis. The sequence goes on from CAUYON010071258.1 coordinate 18,689, forward strand.
AAGAGGGAGACTTCACATCTTTTATGTTTACCTGGATGGACCTCGAACATATCCTTGTTAGTAAAGTATCTCAGGAATGGAAAAAAATGTATCCAAAGTACTCAATTCTATTCTGAAACCAATATATAATCACTTACACATTCGTACAAATGATAAAACACATAGTCCATTAAGAAGGATGGGAATGGAGGTAGAGGAGGGGGAGATCGAGTAGAGGGAGGATATTTGGTGCCATCTGACCTAATGCACACAATGCAAGGGTCCTTTTCAAAGCAACCGAGAGTATATTATTAACATCTTGCCACAAAAAATAAGTAAATGAAGTGATGGTTGTATTAATCAGTTTGATTTAAGCATTCCACATTGTATTTCACATCATCACATTGTACCCCATAAATATATAACATTATAATTTAATAAAAACTAACTTAAAATATAAAGTGTGGTCATATTATGTCTCCAAATTTGTTCTATTTGGTTAAGAATTTTTTGTCTATTTACAGTTTGATGGGTTTAAAAATGCAGCATACATTTATTTTTATATGACACTAGTATTGTGATGGGAATTGTGTTGAATTTGTAAATCACTTTGGGTTATATGGACATTTTAGCAATGTTGAGGCCATTCACTTGTGAGCATGTGATGTTTTCCCATTTGTTTCTGTCATCTACAGTTTCTTTCAGCAATATTTCACAGTTTTCCTTGTAGAGATACTCGACTTCTTTGCTGAAGTATATGCCTATATATTTTATTTTCTTTATAGCTGTTAAAAAAATAATATTGAGTAATGGCTTTTATTCTTATCATGACTGTTAGTATATAGCAATGCTACTATTTAGTACATTGCCTTTTTAACCTGAGGCTATGCTGAATTTATTTAATGAACTCTAGGAGTCTTTGGTATTTTCTAAATACAAGATCACATCATCAGTGAAAAGTGATAATTTGACTTCTTCTTTCCTAATTGGATACCCTTTATTTTTTTCTCTTTCCCAATAGCTCTATTAGGTTTTCCAGTACTATGTTGAATAGAATTAGTAACAATGGGCACCCTTATCTTGTTCCAGTTCATAGAAGGAATATTTTCAACTTTTCTCTATTCAGTATAATGTTGGCTGCAGGTATGTCATATGTTGCTCTTATAATTTTGTGGTATGTTCCTTCTATGCCTAGCTTTTAAAGACTTTTTGTCATAAGACATTCCTTGATTTTGTCAAATGCCTTTTTTCCACCCTGTGTTGAGATGATCATATGGTCTTTGTTTTTGCTATTGTTTATATGGTGAATTACATTTAAAATTTGCATATGTTGAACCATCTTTCTATCCCTGGGATGAAGCCCACTTTATCATGATCAATTATTTTTTTGATGTGCTTTTGAATGAAATTTTGCTAGTATTTTGTTGAGGATTTTGCATATATATTCATAAGGGATATTAGTCTATAGTTTTCTTTTATGTTGTATCCTTTCTTGCCATTGGTCAAAGTGATTCTGGCTTTAGAGTTCAAGTTATTCAATGTTATGGAATAAATTCTTTAGGATAGATACCAATTCTTCTTCATAAGTTTAGTAGAATTTAGCGCTAACTATATCTAGCATTACTCTTTTCTTTCTTTCTTTCTTTCTTTCTTTCTTTCTTTCTTTCTTTCTTTCTTTCTTTCTTTCTTTCTTTCTTTCTTTCTTTCTTTCTTTTTGTCTTTTTTGCTTGGAGATTTTTTATTATTACTTCAACCTTGCTGCTCTTTTTTGATCTAATCAGAATTTCTATTTGTTCCTGATTTAGTCTTGGAAGCTTTTGTGTCTCCTAGAATCCAGTCATTTCTTCTTGTAGTTTATGTACATAGAGATTTTCATAGTATTTACATATGATATTTTGTATTTCTGTGGTTTCAATTTTAATATCTGTCTTCCATTTCTTTTCATACTTATTTGGGAACTTTCTGTGTTGTATTTTATTTATCTAGCTAGAAATCTCAAAATTGAAATAATACTATGTATCCTCTCATATCACAGTGGAATAAAACCTGAAATCAATTCTGTGAGAAATAGACAAATTTGCACAAAGTCATGGAAACTTAGAAAATCTGCTGCTGAACAATCCTCAGGTCAATGGCAAAATTAAGATGTAATTGAAAGATTCCTCTAACAGTTAGAGAAATCAATTAGAGTCTAACAGAAGTACAAAGGGGGCACAAATTATCAAAATCTATGGGATATGGCAAATGCAGTCCTAAGGGGAAAATTCATAGCCTTAAATGCATACATCAGAATGATAGAAAGATCACAAATTAAGAAGCTAGTGTCACATCTCAATGAGTGTGGGGTTAGAAATCCCCACATGTATGTCTCATGTATGTTTCATTCAAGTGAGCCACTAATAGGTTATATTGGCTTTTGCCTTCACAGAAAAAGCAAAGAGGTTTGGGCTATCCTGAGGCAAACACAAAGATTGTTTTCTGGTCATCCGGAAAGAGATACTTTGAAGTTTTTGCAGCCGTTGGTTCCAAGGAGTTAGAAGCTGAAAAGCTTCTTGCCTGGAGACACGATCCAGAGGTTGACAAAATGTTTACATTTTGTCAAAAGCCTAAAGATCTCAGCACTGTGGAGAAACAAAGACATAAACCCATTTAAGATTAACTTGGTGAGCACAAGAAGAGTTTCAGAAAGCAGTTCCCCTGTAGCTCTGTCTCTCTTATTTGTATGTAGATTTCTTACACAAAAGCTGAGGCTCATTTATAAGGAGTTAAGGTAAAAGAGTACTGTGGTGGTTTGCAGACATGATGTCTGCCACTTAGTTTTAGAGTTAGATAGAGGAAGTTAGATAATGGTGGATGTTGTAAATCTTAGATTAAGTGTGCATGTGACTGTCAATATATATAAGGTGCTCAGAAATAAAGTTAATTTGCTACATGCCACAATAGAGCCTGTAGCCTGCTTCTTGTGCCCCTTCTTAACATTGAAGAGCAAGCTTACACCTGAGGCAAAGCTGCAGGCCCTCGCGTCTCCAGTCATGCAACAATGAGGTAGAAAAGGAAGAGTAAACCAAACCCAAACCCAGTACATTAAAAGAAATAACAAAGCTCAGAGCAAAACTAATTAAAAGAAAACCAAGAAAACATAAGATCAACAAAACAAAATGATTTTTTTAAAAGATCAGTAAAATTGATATGTTTTTAGCTAGTTTAACAAGAAATATGTTTTTTCCCCCAAAATACAGTATTTTCTTCCTGTTTTCTGGTGGGCAAGTCTCTATGGTTCATACAGCATAAAGCAACTTTAAGTGCATTACTAGTCTTCTTTGAAAATGTTACTCTTTTGTAATTTGAGGTATGCCATATACCTGTACATTTGAACCATTTGTTGGGAGCACACCAATCTCCCTCACTCCTCTCATCTCCTCCTCCCTTGCCATCCCCAACTTGAATTGAACTGAGTATTTTTCTTATGTGGACATGTATTTATTTGTCTATTAGGGTCATATTAATATTGAGTACATTGGATACTTGTTTTTCCATTTTTTCAATAATTTACTAAGAAGACTGTGTTCCAAATTCATCCCAGGTAATACAAAAGAAGCAAAATCTACCCTTTTTATGGCTGTATAGTATTCCATGGTATACACATACCACAGTTTATTAATCCATTTCTGGATTGATGGGTACTTTGGTTATTTCCACATCTTGGTGACTGTAAATTGATCTGTGATAACCTAGTGCCATGTCCTTATGATAAAATGATTTTTGTCTTCTGGTAATGCCTAGTAATGGGACTGCGGGATCAAGTGAATGTCTATTTTGACTTGAGTATTTTCCCTACTTCTTTTCAATGAGGCTATAATATTTTGTAATCACACAATATTATAAAAGTGTTCTCTTCTCTGTACATCCATGCCAGCATTTGCAGCTTTGGGACTTTGTGATGTGGTCACTTCTCAGTGGGGTTAGGTGTTGTCTCCATGTGATTTTGATTTGCATTTCTCTGATGATTAAGGATGATGAGCATTTTTACATATGTTTGTTAGCCATTTGCTGTCTTCTTCAGGGGAAATTCTGTTCATGTCTCTTGCCCAGTGATAGATGTGATTGTTTTCTCTCTCTCTCTTTTTTTTGTTTTTAATTTGAGCCCTTTGGAAATTCTAGTTATCAACTCTTTAACAGCTTGGTAACATGAAAGTATCTTTTCTTATTCTGAAGCTTATTTATTCGCTATAATTTTCATGTCTTTAGCTATGCAGAAACTTTTCAGCTTGATTAAGTCCCATTTGTTTATTTTTTACTGTTGCAGTTGCCAGTAAAGTCTTCATAAAGTTTTCCCCCAGACCTACATCATGAGGAGTTTTTACCATGTTTTCTTCTAGTATTTTTGTCATTTCACGCCTTAGATTTAAATCATTTATCCATCAATTGAGTCAATTTTTGTAAAATTGACTCAATTGGTAAAAATGTGGACCCAGTTTCAGTCTTTTATATGTGCTTATGCAGTTCTCCTAGCACCATTTATTGAATAGGATTTCTTTTTCCTAGTGTATACTTTTTTTTGGTTTATCGAAGATCAGACAGAAATACAAACTGGTTTCATCTTTTGGTTTTCTATTCTGTTACATATGTCTATGTCTCTATTTTTGTTCCAATACCATGCTATTTTAATCACTCTTGACTTACAATATAACCTGAAATCTGTTAGAGTGATGCCTCTGGAATTATTTTTATTACTAAGCATTAACTTGTCTAAACAGTTTTTTGTTTTTGTTTTTTTTCTGGTTCCATTCAAAACATATAACTATTTTTCCACTTCTTTGAAATATGATATTGGTATTAATGGAAATTGCATTAAATCAGTAGATTGCTTTGGGTGGTGTAGACATTCTAACAATGTTACTTCTCCCAAATAGTTACTCTTTACCATGTTAAAGAAATTTCTTAATGTATATTTATTTTTATTGGCAGAAGGGATGAAATTTTATGATTATTTTAGATTCTATTATCATATTGCTTTACTTAAATATATAACATATATGGTTTATTAATCAATTTTTCCCATGATAGTAACAATAGGTTATCAATTATATGCATAGGTATCTGTCATACATTATCTCTTACAATACAGCAAACCTGGCATTTAGATACTGTATTAGTGTCTTAATGAGATTGGGCAATAATAAAAAAATATTTATTTTGCTCATGGTTCTGCAGGCTATAAAAAAGCATTATACCAGTATCTGCCTCTGGGGAGAACATTAAACTTCTTCCACTCATGATGGAATGTGAAGGGAAGCTGGGTGTGGAGATCATATGACAGTAGAAAGGACAGAGGAGAATGTTTTTTTTTAACAACTGTCTCCCATGGTAAAAAACCGAGAACTCACTCATTACCCTGAGAACAAACACCAAGCCATTCATGAGAGATCTGTACCCATGACCCAAGTACTTCTCAATAGGCCCTGCCTACAACACAGGAGATCACATTTCAACATGGGATTTGGGGTGTCAAATATCCAAACCATAGCAATTAGTTTCCTAGGACTGATGTAACTAATTGCCACAAACCAGGTGACTGTTTTTTTTTTTTTTTTTAAATAAAACCCGATGATTTTAAATAAGACATATATAGGGCTCTTAGAGTCCTAGAGACAAAGAGCCCCAAATCAAAGTGTTAGCAATGCAACATTTTCTTCAAGGTCTCTAAGAGACAATCTGTTTTTGACTTTTTTAGCTTCTGATAGATGCAGACAACTCTTGGCACTTTGTGGCTTATGGATGCACCACTACAATCTCTGGGTTTGTTTTCACATGTCCTGCCTCACCTTGCATATTCTGTGTCTTCTTCTTTTCTGTTTTTTACAGGAAAACTGTCACTGGATGTAGGGCTAATCCTAAAACCAGTATGGTCTTACTTGGAGAACATCAAATCAATCACATGTGCAAAGTTCTTATTTCCAGATAAGGTCACTTTCATAGGTACTGGAGGTTGGAACTTAAGCATATCTTTTGGGAGCCTCTATTCAACTTACTATAGTCCACCCTCTGGTCACTCTAAATTTATTTTCATTCCACATACAAAATATATTCACTCAATTGCAACATCTCAAAAAAATCTCAACCCTTGGCTTGGTGCCTGTGGTTCAGCGGCTAGGGCGTCAACCACATACACCAAGGCTGTGGGTTCAAATCCAGCCTATACCTGCCAAACAACAATGAAAACTACAACAAAAATTTCCAGGCATTGTGGTGGGTGCCTTTAGTCCCAGTTACTTGCAAGGATGAGGCAAGAGAATCACTTAAATCCAAGAGTTTGAGGTTGCTGTAAGCTGTGATGCCACAGCACTCTACCTAGGGTGACATAGTGAGACTCTGTCTATAAAAAAAAGAAGAAAAAAGTCGCAACCCATCTATAGAATCAGTGGAGTCCAAACACTCATGTAAGTATCATCTCAGGTGAGATCTGGGCTGATAATATTTAAATGAGTCTAAATCTCACATTCTAAATCTCCCAAATCTCAACTTTTAAATAATCTAAAGCAGGTATACATCATGGGGATATAAGTGAGATGGTGGATTTGATCTATCCAAAATTTCTCTCCATATGTGAACCTATGAACTAGAAAACAAATTATCTACTCCTAGATTATAATGATGAGACAGGCATAGAATAGATATGAGCATTATAAAAGGAACAATTTGGGGAAAATGAAAGGGTCACTTGTAATAGGAAATTTTGAAATAGAGCAATCTTAATTACATCATGTTTCAGGGCCCAAGTATAATCCTCTGTGGCTCAATCCTTTATATCCTGTGGACCTGTGATGATTCCATTCTCTTGGACAGTAGTGGCTTCACATTTGGCCAATGCCTACGAACCCAGAGGGGCTCAGTCACTCTCTGGTCCAGAAGTGTTGTTTACATTGAGCTCTGCCACTGCATCTTCTTTGAACTTGCCTGTATTGGACCTTGGCCTGTGCTTCTGTGGCTCTGTCTTCAGAGTCATTCTTCCTTTTCCGTTATGGGTGGCAGATTCTCTTCTTAAAGAGTTTTTATATCAGCTCATTTCAGAAGTACATCTGCCCTCATTCACTTATTCCTTTCTCTCCCCCTTTCAGTTGAAGCTGGCGATGTTTCTGCTCATATGTTATGAAAAAACTTACCAGTTTCTCATATTTGTGACAGGGTTCTGTTCTATTATACAAGAAGGTTCTTCATAGATTATTCCTGGGTAACTTCATTACTATTCATGGTTTCCCCTGATATCTTATCCAATGATGGATGACATTATTTGCTCTTTTTTTTCTTTGATTAATTTGAGTTGTCTGCAGATTCTAGTTATCAATCCTTTATCAGATTCACAGCATGTCAATATCTTTTCCCACTCTGAAGATTTTCCCAATATCAATTCCCACACAATTGTTGTGTCCTTAGTTATGCAGAAGCTTTTAAGCTTAATTAAGTCCCATTTATTTATTTTTGTTGTTGCTGTGATTGCCGATGGTGTCTTCTTCATAAAACTCTTATCCAAGTCAATATCATCTAGAGTTTTCATTAGGATTTTTATTGTCTCATGTCTTAGATTTATTGATTTATTGATTGGTTGATTGATTGATTGATTGATTGAGACAGCATCTCACTCCGTCACCCTGGATTGAGTGCCATAAGGTCAAAGTTCACAGCAACCTCAAACTCCTAGGCTCAAGCCATTCTCTTGACTCAGCCTACCAGAGTGCTACGATTATAGGTGTGAGCCACTGTGCCTGGCCTCATGTCTTATATTTATCTTTTATCCATCTTAAGTGTATTTTTATAAATAGTGAGAGTTGTGGGTACAGTATTCATCTTTTACATGTGGTTAACCAGTTTTCCCAGCACCACTTATTAAGGACTATTTTCCTTATTGTATGCTTTTGTTTGTTTTCTCAAAGATCAGATTGCGGTAAGAGGCTGGTTTCATCTTTAGGTTTTCTATTCTGTTCCATAGATCTATATCTCTATGTTTTTGCCATAACCATGCTGTTTTGATCACTGGGGATTTATAGTATAACATAAAGTATGGTAGAATTATGCCTCTGGAATTGTTTTTATCATTAAGAATTGTCTGGCCTATACAGAGTTTTTTCTGATTCCATATAAAATGAAGAACTAACAAATTTTATTTTGGATTATTTTTAACCACTTATTCAATTACTTCAATTGTTAAAAATTCAGTTTGTGTATTTTGCATTAGGTTACTATTTTTAGTTTGAGGTTACATTAATTTTCTTGTTACTGTTATTAAAATTTTCACAAAGTTACTGACTTAATATAATACAAGTTTTTTACTTTATAATTCAAGAGGTCAGAAATTGTGAGCCTCCCTGGGCTAAAATCAAGGAGTTGGCAGGTATGTGCACTTTCAGAAGATTCTGAGGGGCTATCCATTTTCTTGCTTTTCCTGGCTTCTAGCGCAGCATTCCTTGAATTATTTGGGTCAAGATCCCTTTCTGCTCCTTCAAGGTCAGCAGTAGTATCAAGTATTTCTTGGCCTCTGCTTTTACATTGCCTTCTGTCTTCTAAGGACCAGTATTATATATGGTTTACATCGATAATCTAGGATAACCACATTATTGGAAGATTATTAATTTAATCATATTGGCAAAGCCCTTTTTGACAGCTGAGTTAACATTCATAGGTTCCTGTGATTACAGTGTAGACATCTTTTGTTGGGGGTGGAGTGATAATGGCATCACTGTAAGCCAAACACAGTATGTTTTGAAAACTTCCCCTCAATCCTCAATTGTATTGGGAAATTCTACCCAAGGAATTTTCTGCATAATTTCCTTACTATTCTTTTAATGTTTTCAGGCTGTGATGTTATATCCCCTCTTTCCTTCCTGATATTGGTAATTTTCATTCTATCATTTTTTCCTATGAGTATTGCTAAAAATTTAACAATTTATCTTCACAAACAATCAGCTTTTGGTTTTATTAAATTTTATGTTCTCTATTTCTTTGTGTGTGTTTTCAATTTAATTACCTTCTGCTCTTCTCTTTATTATTTAATTCTACTTGATATTCATATGTGTTAGTTTCTAGTTTCTTGAGATGAGAGCTTAGATTATTGATATGCGTATTTTTCTTTGTTAATGTAAACCTTTCAAACTACGAATTTCCCTGCAAGAACAGTTTCAGCATACAGTTTTTGACATGCTATATTGTTATTTTTGTTCAATTCAAATATTTTCTATTTTTCCTATGGCTTACTCTTTGACCAATGGAATACTTAAATGTGTTAAATTTAATTTCCAAATGTTCAAAAGATGTTCCTGTTATTTTTCCCTTTATTAGTGTTATATATTATTTTATTATCACTCATCTACTGCATTTTTAACTGTATCACTTTGTACAGTTTTTTTGTTTCTTTAATAATTAAAAACTAGTCTACCTATGATAAATATTTTGCCACATAAATTGGAATATAGCAAATTTATATTTTTATAGGTCCCTTTATTTACCTATTTTTGTGTTTTTATTTCACCTGTGTACGTGATGTATATTTTTACTGGATTTATATCTTAAAGTTGATAGCATTGTTTGTGTGTCATCTCACTTCTTTCTAGCTTTCATGTTTTCTGATGAGAAATCAATGGTCATGGAATTATTGTTTTCCTATAAGAAATGCTTCATTTTTCTCTAGCTGATTTCAAAATTTTTTTCTTATTTTTGAAAATTTTTAGCATATTGTTATGTGTATGGGCTCAGATTTCCTTGAATTTATCTCATTTATCGTCTTAAAAATCTTAAATTTGGTAACTTTGTGTATTTTTTTCAAATTGAAGAAGTTCTCAACTATTATTTCTCCTAACATTGTTTTAACACTACGTACTTTTCCTCCTATTTGTGGAACTCTGCTGACATGAATACTTGAGATTCTGTTCATTTTAATATTCAATATTTTCTTCCTCTTTTTCGGATATGATCATTTCTATTTTCTAGTTACTGACTCTTTCTTACATCATATCTGTTCTGTTACTTGGCCTATCCCAGGAATTTATTTTGCATTTCAGTTAAGGTGCTTTTCAGTTCTAACATTTTCATGTTTTTCTACATCATTTCTTCTATTTTTGTGAAGAGATTTTATATTTTAACATTTGTTGCAAAAGTTCTCACAAGTGCTTATTTGAGTATTTTTATAATAGCCCCTTTAACGTCTTTGCCAGATAATTTCAACATCAGTGTAATTTCAACTTTTGAGTCTGTTAATTGTATTTTCCCATGGGGTTTTGAAATTTTTATGGTTCTTCACATGCCAAGTAATTTTAGCTTATACTCTTACCATTTTGTTTATTAGGTTACAAAACCTTGGGTATTATTTAAATTTTATAAAGAATGTTGATTATTGTGTTTTAGCAGACAATATTTCTGGTTAGGTTTAGGCTGCAAGTTCCACCCTATGTTCTGCTTCTCACAGTTTCAGTGTTACTTCAGTTTCACAGCCTGTTCAAAGTCCTTCAAACATGTCCTTGGTTTATAATTGGTGACCTAGGTTGTAATGTGTCATTAGCTAAGTTCCATATGTATGACTAAAGATGGTTTTATAAACAACTTTATGGGGTCACTTTTCAAAGCTTCTCCCTCTCTCTATTAACCCCCTGTATTTTCTGGACCTAAGTAACATGAAGACAGGGACCACAGTTCCACTAAATGAAGAGGAAGGTTACTCTTCTTAAGATTTTGGCTCCTGAAAACTTTCATTCCTGGTGATTGCTTCTCCCTTCATGGGATTTCCTGATTGCTGGTGCAGAGAGAATAGATTTTTTTAAATGATGGTGATACAGGACAGATGGTGCCCCAGCTAGCTCAGCTGGGACCTGACGCCTCCACTTTGGCTGTGTCAGTGTGGCGGTAGCCCGTCTGAGGAACCAGCGGGCTGGACGATAAGCAGAGGGGGGGGCTATGACCCCCACCGGAGGTTCCAGTGGCCAAATGGGCCAGAAAACTCCTGGGGAGACACTGGCGCCTTGATGTCTCCTTCCCTTTGCACTTATGACTGAATAATGGAACACCCATTTCCTATGCCTAGGTCAATTTCATGTGAGTTTCCTAGGCTTGAATTCCATGAATGGACTGTGTCCATTCATTAATACATTCATTCACCTTGCCTCAGCCCAAGAGACTGTGTTCATTCATTTCCTGGCCAAGGAACCCATACACTTATATATATCCCGAGACAAGGAGAGAAAATGGAGAGAGAGCTTTTCTCTCCCGACTTGAGTTCTCTCTCTCTACCGGGAGCTTTAGTATTTTTGTATTCTTTTCTGTAAATAAATTCTGTCTTACCACTGATCTGTGGTCCGAGGATTTATTCTTCAAATCACCGAGA
>CAUYON010071259.1:0-19107 GCA_963573935.1 Arctocebus calabarensis
GGTTTAGAATAGCTGAGATCTCTGACTTAAGAATTTTGCATTTGGGCTTCTTCCACGACTTAGCAATTAATAATTGGGCTGCAGCCCTAATATGAATCTAATTTATAGCTTTCATATGAAGGCTAAAACCCAATTATAGCACAAGAATACAGGGAAAAGGGAAAAGGAGGGGAGGGGAGGGGGGAGACTGAGTGGAGGGTGGGCAATTAGTGGGATCACACCTACGGTACATCTTAGCAGGGTACTGGTGAAACTTATTAAATATAGAGTATAAATGTCTTTATATAGTGATCAAGAAAATGCCATGAAGGCTGTCTGTAACAGTATGATCAAAATATTTCTGATTGTATTTGAAGCACATTGTGCCCTATGATTGCACCAATGTACACAATTATGATTTAATAAACTTATTTTTTAAAAAAATTGAAATGCAGACCAGGCTGTCCTCTTTCCAAAGTCTGCAGGGGAGAAGCTTACCTCTATTCTTCCAGCTTCTTGTAGCCGTAAATATTCCTTTGTTTGTGGAAGCACCAGTCCAGTCTCTATCCCACATTCACATACCATTCTTCCTGTGTCCCTGTGTCTTCCCATGGACATCGTTCTTGTAAAGGCCCCCCTCATCTCGGATTAGGAACCCATCTCACTCCATTATGGCCTCTGTTTAGTGACACCTGTAATGATCCTACTTCCAAATCAAGTCTGCATCCTGAGTTACTGGGAATTAAGACTTCAACATATCAATTTGGGGAAATGAAATTCAACCCTTAACATGACACAGAACTAAGATTACATTATTTTTATGAGGCTACTATTAAATAATTCAATAGGAAAATTACTGAAGACTTATTGTCTCTTAATTAATGGAAAAGTTCAGAGAGGTCCTATCAGAAGAGAGAACTGTTGTTCCATGTCTTAGAGGATAAATAAGAGGACCTCAAGTAGGAAGAAAAAGTGGAGCAAATGATAATTTACTTATTTCCCTAAAAGCAGAGGGAAATCATTGGCAGACCTTAAGTAGAGTAAATTGTGTATCTTTGTGGTATAAAAATTCAGTTTGTGGAATTGGCAAGGAAGAATTGAAAATTGTATTTATCCAACATTCAGAAAATGAAAAGCTAAGACACTCCAGGCTGCATTGTTGATGACATCGATAAATCCTATGTTTTCTAAAGTGGAAACACTTGTAAAATTATATGGAAGTTGCAATTAAATGATTTTTACATATGAGAAATTTTTAATTAAATTTTCAAGTTATTCAACTCAGGCTCATGTTCCCTCATAATTTGACACAAGTGTATTTGGGAAAAATTTTCTTATTAAACAACAAAAAAGGGGGTAGGAAATGTATGGAATAGAAAAACAAAATGTAATTGCCATTTAAGATGTACTGAGTCAGTATGTTTAACTATTCTCTCTGTTGTCTTTGAAGAGACAAAGAAAATAAACAGAGGAAAAAGTCTGAACATTCAGTGGAAAACAGAAAGAATGAAATCAAAGAAATAAGACCCAAGGAAAATTTTACATCATATAGCTGATACAGCGTTTTGAGAAATATGTCAAGCAAAGTAAAATTCAGCAAACTGAAATGCACAAGATCTCAGTCATAATCTACAATGTACTAGAATAAATGGAGTTGAATACTTGGGCTAGGCTGTCTCTTGAGGTTTTGGAGCCTGGATGGAGCACAAATTTCTATTCTATAAGCTGATTCAGTGAGAACACCATCCTTTCTCTTTCTTTTCCAGGAGACTCTGCAGGAAAGAAAGAAGATGTTCTGAATAGTTTTGTTTTGTTTTGGTTTTTTTTTGAGGCACAGTCACTCTGTCCATCTAGGTAGAGATAATAGCATCATAGGTCACGGCAACTTCAAACTTTTGAGTTCAAACAATTCTCTTTCCTTGGCCTCTTGAGTAGCTAGTACTATAGGCTATCACCTGAATGCCCAACTAGTATTTCTATTTTTAGTAGAGACAGGGTATTGCTCTTCCAAAGGCTAATCTCAAACTCCTGAGAGCGGGTGATTCCCCCACCCAGGGCCTCCCAAAGTATGGGATTACAGGCGTGAGCCCATGCACCCAGTAAAACTTTCTTATTTCTAAGAACATATGAGCTAATAGTGCTTTTAGTTTAAAAATATTAATTGGTTTTAGTAGAATTTATCTCTTCTAGGACTATACAGGAAAAAAAAATCTGTTATTTATAAATCTCTGTAGTGTATTGCCCAGAAAATGTAATGAAAGCTATATAATTTAAAATAATAAAATAGAGGTATTTCAAAGCCAAAGGAACTCTGCTATGCATATACGTACACAGCTGCACACATTATGATAGATCTCACATATTGTGGATGAATGTGCATCCTCACGCAGCAAGAAAAGACTGCTGGAGTGACCCTGGCAGCCCCAGCCCTCTCCTTTCTGTGCCTGTGCCTTGTGATCACTTGTGTCCTTGAAATAATTGGGGAACCTTGACTGAAATTTGTGTGAGACTGATACTCACAATCTACCTTTTTGTTTTATCTCACCAGAAAAGGGAGTGGTAGACTGTGGCAATTCTGCCTACCTTTCATTTGACAGAAATTGCATATTTGATGATGGCAACAGAGACAGCGCTGAACGAAGATTGCCATGCCAGTTGGACAAACCCAAAATGCCCAAGCGTGATTGTTCAGCCAAGGTAAAGCATCAAGCTATTGATATAGAAATGAAGCTTCCTTCTAGATCTGCACCTTCACCAGTACGTATTCTATGGCCTAAATAGGTGAACTTAGATTTTTGATCAAGGAACACAAAGTTATCTAAAGGACAAAAACAAATTGTTTTTGTTTGTCTAGGACCAAAATTTTTGAAAAGAGGTGAACTAAAACTGTATTTACATTAAGAAATTAATTGATGTAGGGAGAAGCAAGATGGAGGTTTTTGTTCACCAGAAGATTAATTCAAGTAATTAAAAATATATGCATATGTACCTATTATATGTCCAACTCACAAATCATCCCGTTAAGTTTGTTATCACAGGTTGAGATGTCTTTGCACCCATGGACGTTCTACTGCATTGGTGTCAGTCTTTTTGAAACCTATGTTTCTTAGTGAATTTTTTAAAATGGGCTATTAAAATTGGGGATTACCTGCTCAGTGAATGCTGTTTAGTGATTGGGGCACCAGCCACATGCACCAGGGCTGGTGGGTTCAAACCTGGCCAGGGTCTGCTAAACAACAATGACAACAATAACAAAAAAACAGCTGGGCGTTGTGGCCGATGCCTGTAGTCCCAGCTACTTGGGAGGCTGAGGCAAAAGAATCGCTTAAGCCCAGGAGTTTGAGGTTGCTGTGAGCTGTGATGCCCCAGCACTACTCAGGGTGACAGACTGAGACTCTGTCTCGAAAAAAATGGGGGTCATAAGTGAAGCCACTGCTAAATGTGTACCAGCACTAGTGAATAACCATATGCGATATGCCACATTTATTTTCTCTTTGGAGGAAGTTCTACATTATTCTGTTATTGATAGTTTAAATGATAACTCAAACCTTAGATAAAACCTCTATGGGAAACAGTATAAAGATTCCTCAGATAGATAAAAGTAAAATTAACATTCAATCAAGTAATCCCACTACTTATGTTGAGTATCAACCCAAAGGAAAACAAAACTTTTTATTAAAAAGCAAAAAAGACAAACAATGACAACAACAATAAAAAAAAAACATACACACAAAACCAGTATCTGAATGTTTATCACAAAACAACTCACTATGCAAAAATATGGAATCAATATGAGTGCTCATCAATTGATAAGCAAGTAAAGAAATGATGTATCTTTATAAGCACTTTCTCACTCCATGGAGCACTTCTTAGCCATAAATACAAATGAAACGTCTTTTGCAGCAGCTTGGATGGAACATGAGATCTTTATCCTAAGGGCTAAGCGAAGTATCTTAGAAATGGAAAAGAGAAAAACCACATGTTTTCCCTTAGGAGTGAGAACTAAATAAGGGGTATATATGGTTATAAAGTAGTGTAATGGACATTGAAAACTAAGAGGGGGAAGAATGAGAGGGGAATGAGGGATAAAAATCTACTTATCATTTATAATGTACACTATTCTGGTGATGGGTACCTGGTAAGCTATGGCTTCAGCACTATGCAATTCATTCATATAACAAAAAAACACTGTAAATCTAAATCTATTGAAATTAAAACAAAAACCTTAAGGTACATGAATGAATAAATGGGGATAATTAAATAATAGAAGAATACTTTCCTGATTTGAAAACCTCTGCATAAGCACATGTATTTGCCAAACATCATGATCAAGTATAAATTCACAAACATGTTTTAATTAAAGGGGAAAATGTTGTAACAAAAACACATTGTAAGAGCAAATGCACCTTGAGTAGTACTTTGGTCTTGAACCCAGACCTGACCCTTAGAAAAAACAAAATATATTGCAAGTACAAGTTGGATCTTTCAGGTGCAGAACACAATGCCTTAATGCTGTAATTGGGTAAAAGAGGTGAAAGCTATGTTGACTAGTAGCAAGTAAGCACTCCTATTTGTACAAAAACTCAACACAATGAATCCCATAATGGTATAAATGTATTTATGATCTATGTACAAATGACTTTATACAAAATAAATTAATAAAAAAATAAACAAAGAGTGAAAATATTCTTCCTTTCGTGGGGCACTTTTGAGGAAAATGGTACAGTGTCGAGCAGCTTGGTTTTGATGAGGAAGTGATAATGAAATGCTTTTGGTACCACCTAAAATCATCTATTAATTTTGGAAAAATCAAATAGCTTTTGATTCATGTACATAGATCAAAAATAGGATCTGCATACATGAGAACAGCTGTTTAAAGACAAAGAAGTAAAAATTTTCATTCCATATCTTTAGCATGTTGACTTGTATTCCCTTAAATATAATAGTAAGTGTGACAAAGAGAGAGGGAAATAGTGCTGTCGTGATTGGCTTAGACTAACTAGGATTCCCAGAGAGCCACGCACTTTGACACCCTGCCCAAAACTGAGGTTAGCAAATTTGTGAGCAAAGAACAAGGAGAGGGTAGATGTGGGGACATGAAGCTAACACGGTCTGCCACAGAAAGACACAAAGGAGAGTAGAGGCGTGAACCTGCTCTCAAAGGGCTGCTGACACCAACAGCTGACATGAAATGGATGGATGAAGCTGATCACTTCTTCTGTCAGAAACAGCCAACAGCCAGTGACACTAGACTGCAATGAAACTGGGTCCCAATAAGTTATATTTTAGTATAAGCCCCAAGAAGAACTAGTCACACTGACTGAACCAGATGGGCTGGGTGGGGGACATGGAAAGGGGGGCACTCTTTTTTTTTCTGTCTCATAACATTTGATTTAAAAAATGTTTTTAATACGTGTGGCAAAAGTAAATACTTTGATTGTAACTGACTCTTTGTATTTTCCTGCCTCCATAAAAAGGGAATAATGCTAATTCCTACCTCACAGAACACGCATGAGGATTGAGGGAAGTAATATCTGTAGGGTTCAACTGTGCCTGGTGCCTGTCACAGTGAGAGTGTGTGTGTGTGTGTGTGTGTGTGTGTGTGTGTGTGTGTGTAGTTGCTAACTAAAAGCTTGTAAAATAAATTGTGGATGATCTGGGAAGGACTAAAATATGTTATCATTAAGATGTACTGGCAAGACACTTTTCCACCTTATTCTTTCTCAAATATTATCAGTGAAAATGTATCATTTTGTTATGAAAGAAATCTTTGGCAATCTAGGAAACAATGTAGGCTAAGTTCAACATACCTGAATAATGGAACAGATTTTGTTAAGGTTACCTTATCAGAAAGTGGGTTTTATCAAAGTCAAGCAAGAGTTTTCTAATTAGTAAATGAAGGTCCTTGAGTTCTATCTCTCATCATAATATTGCACACAAGAATCCCATCTGGAGCCAGATCCTCGGTGTGAGCTTGAATTCTGAATCTGCCACTTGCGTGTTAAGTGACAACAGACAAGTTAATAAACAATTCTGCTCCTTGGTATGATCCTCCATCTAATTCCTCTTAGAATACAGATGAGGATTAAGTGAAGGACTATCTTCACAGTACAACTACTTATGGGGTCTGTCACTGTAAGTGCACATGTGTATGTAGTTGCTAAATAAATGTTTCTAAAATAGTAGATCCTTGATTCTGAAAAGGAAAATGAAGACATCATAACAGAGAAAAGTATGCAGAATATAAATGTTTTAACAAATACTTAGGGAAAGAATAAAGCGAGTAAATAGAAAGATAGATTAAATTAATATTTGTTAACAATCAGGCACAGAGCCTGGCACAGGACCAAAATCAATGTTAATGTCTTTCTCTTTTCTCACAAAATAATATGCTTTTTGATATGTCACATTCAGTTTATTAAAGGATTTGGGCACCAAGCCTGCCTGCAGCCCAGACTACTGATGCATCGGAATCACCAAAATATCCCAGAGATTTGATTAGGTCCTGCTTCCTTATTTTTGTTATTATTGTGATAGTTTTTCAGGTTTTCTTCATAAATTCTTTCCTGAAGCTAATATCTGTAAGAGGTTTTCCAATACTTTATCTAGAATTTTTACATTTTCCTGCTTTAGATTTAAGTTTTTTATCCATTGTGAGTTAATTTTTATAAGTGGTAAGAGGTGAGAATTCTGCTTCAATCTTTTACACGGGGTTATCCAGTTTTCCCAGCACCATTTATCAAATAGGGATTATTTTTCTGAGTGTATGTTTTTATCTGTTTTGTCAGAAATCAGATGGGAATATGAGGATGGTTTCTCTGGGCTCTTCGTTCTGATCCACGAATCTATGTTTCAGTTTTGTTCCTGTACCATGCTGTCTTGGTTTACAATAGTCTTCCAATATAGCTCAAAGTCTGGTAAAGTGATGCCTGCCCTTTTGTTCTTATTAAATAAGGTTATGTTGGCTAGTCCTGGTCTTCTCTGGTTCCACATGAAGCATAGAACTATATTTTTTAGATATGTGAAAAATGGTATTAGTATTTTAATGGAGTACATTGAACTTATAATCCACTTTGGATAGTATAGCTATTTTAACAAGCTTTATTCTACTGACCCATAAGTATGAATGTTTTTCCATCTGTTTATATCCTCTGCAATTTCCTTCCTGGATGTTTCAATGTTTTCCCTATATAGGTCTTTCATTTCCTTAGTTAAATATATTCTTGATATTTTGTTTTCTTTGTGGCTACTGAGAAAGGTATTACACATTTTGTTTGAGTCTCAGCTTGACTGATTGGTACAATCATGTGTACTATGATTTGTGTACAATTATTTTGTAGCCTGAGATTTACTGGATTTATTTGTGAATTCCAATAGTCTCTTCGTGGGCTCCTTGGAATTTCCTAGATATAAAATCATATCATCTGCAAAAGATGACATCTTCTTTCCCCTTTGGATACTCTTAGTTTCCTTCTCTTGCCTGATTACTCTGACGAGGACTTCCAGCACTATGTTGAAAAGAAGTGGAGATAGTGGGCAATCTTATTATTTGAGGTAAATCTCAATAGTCTATGCCTATTTTTTAAGCATTCTTGTCATAAATGGTGCAGAATCTTGTCAAATGTTTTTCCTGCATCTGCTGAAAGAGTCACACAGATCTTATTTTTTGCATCTATTTATATTACAGATTTCATGTATAGATTTGCTTATGTTGACCATCCTTGCATCTCTGGGATGAAATCCACTTGGTCATGATAAATTATTTATTTGATGTGCAACTGAACTTGTTTTACTAAGATTTGATTGAGAACTTTTGCATCTATATTCATTAAAAAGTTTTAATGAAAGCCACAGTCAATAGAATAAATGGCCCACAGAAGGGGAGAAAATATTTGCATGCTATACATCTGATAAAGAGCTAGTAACCAGAATATACAAAGAACTCCAGAAAATCAGCAAGAAAAAAAAAATCAAACAATCCCACTAAAAATGAGCAAAAGACATGTTTAAAGCAAGATAGTCTAATGGGCAATGAAAACATGAAAAAATTCGCACCAACTCTAATCATTAAGGAAATGCAAATCAAAACCACAATGAAGTATCACCTAAATCCAGTGAGAATGGTTCTTATCAAAAATTTCCAAAACAACAAGTGCTAGCACGGGTGCAGCAAGAAAGTAACTCTTATACCCTGTTCGTGGGACTGCAAACTCATACATATGGAAAAGAGTGTGGCGATAAGCCAGGGAGCTAAAAGTAGACCTACCTACCGTCCGGTCCCACAATGCCACTAGTAGGTAAATAACCACAGGAAAAAAGAACATTTATCATAAAGTTGCTTGTGTTCAAACGTTTATAGCAGCACAATTCACAATTTCAAGGATGTGTAAATAGCGCAAATGCCCTTCAATACGCGAGTGGATTAATAAAATATGGTGTTTGTATACCCTGGAGTATTACTCATCCATAAAAGAATGGTGATTTAGTACCTTTTTGCAACAATCTGGATGGGACTGGAGACCATTCTTCAAAGTGAAGTATCACAAGAATAGAAAACCAAACACTACGTGTACTCAATGCTAAAGTGGAACTTTATGGTCAACATTTAAGTGGGGTAACATTATAGGAAAGTAAAACTCAACAGCAGTCAAGTAAGAAGCAGGAATAAGGAGCTGGTTTAATTCACACCTTGTGGGTTTAATGCACACATTCTAGGTCAGGGACACACTTTAATTTTGACCTGAAATGTACAAAGGAACTATGTGACTAAAACATGTGCACCCCTGTAATGTTCTTAAAAAAATATCAAAGAGAAATGCATACAAGTATTCTTGGGAGACATTTTTTAAACATTTTTTCTTGAATGTGGATAAGGCAAGAGATGAACATTCAGACAATATGCACAGCATTTGAAACATTGATAAACTATTACTTTTACCTACATATTTAAATTGTAAAATTTATTTTTATATGTAGCTACATAAAAAGGTGTTTTTAATTTGCTGTCATGAAGATTTTGCTTCAATGAAGAATAACGTTGTGGACTCTTTTTCACTAATCTCTTGGCATTTTTATTATTATCATTATTATTATTAAACAGTGTAAGACATACTGCAAGCTATGCAGCATTTTTTAAAGTAATATTCTAATGCCAGTCAGCAGATAAGATTTGGAAATCCACTACCCATAATTTTAAATTTGGATTTGACTGTGGAATCTTTCTAGCAGGCGAGTTTGAGAGTTTGCTGACTCCCACAGAACATGGATGGCTAATTAATATGAATGAAATTTCCATAAAAATATCTTTCTGCTGCTATGTCCTTCTCTACTAGAGTTTCCTTCAAGAGTTTTTGGTGTTGACATTCCAAAGCTGTCTTCCTTTGTACTTCGACTTCTCTATGAATTCATAGTATTCTATATTATATTATTCATCTATTGAGGATTTCTTTTCCTTTAAAGAGTCTGACTTTTTTACATTCTCTTAATTTTATTTTTTTCAATTTCTTTATTCATTCCTCTGCTATATTTACATCAAAAAGACACAACAAATCGCACGCAACTTAGCATTGTTGTTGTTTCCCTCTACTTCATTTGCTTAGCTTTTAGATTCTTGGATCCTTTTTGAAAAAATCACTTTATAACTCATAACTCTTTACAAAGTATAATGCATTCATTTGCACAATCCTTTCTTTTTTTTTCTGCTGTTCCTTTTGTCAGTTCTTTGCATGAATCTGCACAGTTGGCATTACTTTGCTCTGACTTTGAATTAAACCTATCAGGGGCTGGCTTATTTTTTGCTTCTTATTTTAAGCAAAACAACATCACGGGTTTTATGAATCAAAAGACTAATGAGCCCATCTGTCATATTTTGCAAGAATGCCACAGTGAATCACTTTCTCTGACTTTAACTGGCACTGGGAAATTACTACATGTAAATAGACTCACAGAGATGTCAAAACAAGAGTGTTGCACAAAGGAATTGCTGTATAGTTTCTCCACAATGTTTGGCTGGGCTTAGAGCTTTGTTATGCATTTGGGAGCAGAGTTTAAGCTAGATGTTCATTTGTGAACAGAGAAAGAAGGTGCATTATATACCTGGAAAATAGAATCTTCTCTCAAGTTAGGAGAGGTTATGATGTTTGTAAATTATTCTTAATGTAAACGGAAGCCTAAGAATAAATATTACTCCTCAGATAATCTCAGATAACACTCTGAATCCTTCGGTGAAGAATATTCAAAACGCTTGTTTTTGAGGTAAAAATATAAGAGTATTTCTCTTGAGACCTGGAGAGTGAATTCCCTTTCTACTAAAATATTTCGGTAAACCACTGATGAGAACTGAAACTTTTCTTTCTTTAAATTAAGCTCACCCAAATACCTTTGATTTGCTTTGCAACAATACTTCCATGAATGTTTCAAGGAAGAAAAGGTTGAAGAGGAAGATGATCTTGAACATCACAAAGTGATCATAATGTCCCTGCATTGCACTAGTCACCTTGAGCTTTGATGTTAATAAGAGGGAAGGTTTTATTTTATAAGAATAAATATGACCTCTATCTTATGGCAATGTGCATCGGTGAGTGTTTTGTTTTATTGGGAAAGCAGTATCACTGAGTTATATGGAATAGGGATTTGTTTTAGAGATTAGACTGTCCCTAGTTATGAAGAGAATACACAGAATGGGCGGTATGGTTAGAGAATCAGAGAACGGTCACTCGCAAGGAATCCAGGGGAAAAATTAGTCAAATCCATAGACAACTTTGCTTCTACATTTCAGAGTGGATATGTAGTGGTTATAGATCAGCAGAGCAGACAATGTGTGTAAAATCTGAAAAGAGAAAAAAAAAATAAAATAAATAAAATCCATGAAGGTAAGTCAGGAGAATAAGTTATAACCCATGTTTGCTATTCAGTGTTTTTAAGCTAAAACTCGTATCTGCTATTTGCTGCTTTTCTCATCATTACAACTCCACATCTAGCCTTGAATGACCTTCCTTGAGGAAACTGGAGACGAATCCAGGGCCTTAACCAGCACAGCATGTGAGCATGGCCCATGGCTCAAACACCATGCAGGAATTCTCTGCTAGAGGAACCCCAGTAAATGAGATGAGATGGCAGATCCGTAACACTTGAGACCTAGTGATGCCTGGAACCCTGGCACCAACCTCCTAACTCCCTGGCTACAACACCACATCCACCCTCAAAGAAATCTCTCTTGTTGCCAGCTTAGCTCAACACTATACAGAGAAGGACATTTGAAAAGTAAAGTCAGATTTAAGATAAATTGACACATATAAAACCATTGAATGTAATGTCTAGATCCAGGTTATTTAATATTTAAATTCATTTTCTGAATCTGGCAATTATTAGCTATGATATTTTAGGCCCTTTTCTTAAACGATCAAAGCCTCGGGCTCTATATCTTTAAAAAAGAGCCACCCTTATCTGACATCATAGGATTATTGTGAGTATTAAATAAGTAAATACCTGCAAAGTTCTAGAATTATATATAGCTCATAGTGACTGTTAAATGTAAGTTAATTACCATTGCATGTGTTTATTTATTTTATTCTATTTTGAAAATAATTTCATACAGTAATGTGTTATAATCTGCTCCCAAAATTGCATGCTTCTTCACTCAGAATTAGAGGTTACCGTGATTTTTTAAAAATCATAATAATGCAAAATATCAAAAGATTAACCTTCTCTTTATTTTTCTTTAAAGATAGTACGTTGTTTCAGTTCTCTGCCTAAACACAGAAACTCTTGTTTTCTGGGATATCCTGTGCCAACGCCTGGCATTGTAATTTTCAGTGGAAACAACCAAAGGGGTATATCAACTATTATTTTTCTCAGGGCAGTGAAGGTTGAAGTTAAAGCAGATGCTAAAATCTACTTAAAGCCTGCATGAGGTTTAATCTGTTATCGCCCTTGGGAAAGTTTTATATCAGAAAAATCCTATTCAGATCTTACACAAAAGAACAAACCATTCCATAAATAGATTAAGGAGAAGTGCATTCACAAGACTGAGAGTACAATCTTCAAACAAAGGAATGGAATTTGCATGTGTCATGTATTTTTCTATAATGAAACTGAGTAGTTAGCTTACAAAAATATGCTGACCTCTGGCATCCCTAAACTAAGAACACTGGTTATAACTGCCTTAGTCAACCCTAAAAAAGGAAAATTATTAATGAACCAAAGACAAGGATCCATCTGGTCTCAAATAACTTTGCTGTTTAGGCCGTTATTATTAGCCTTACAATGTTGGTAGGGTAATGCAATTCAGAAAAATTAAGTAAAAGCTATCCACAGTTTTATAGCTCAAGTAACAAGATGGCAGCATTTGAACTCAGAGATTCAGACTTCGAGCCCATGTTCTCAACCCCTGTCAAACAGCCTTCCCTCTTCACAATCAGGACGAAGTATTGAAAACTGTGAGCAAGGTCTTGAAACCCAAACCCCAGATTCTGGTATAACAGTCAAAGATGGAGGGCCCATTTGAAATGTCTAGTGTACTGTGTATTTTTATATATATATATCTTTGCAGGTCACATTAATCCTATTTTTGTGCTAAAGTGTTTCTCGATGTCAGTGGTGTGGGAATAGTGACGCAGTGTTCCCAAGTTGGAGACATAAAATAACAGCTACAAAAGAGAATGTCTGGGTCACTTCTCAAGTTTCCTCTTTCAAAAGTCTGTGCTTTTAGAAATTTAATGCACCTATAAGTCACCTGAAGAGCTTGTTAAAAGGGAGAACCTTATTTAAAAATTCCAGGGTCATTCTGAATTTCTTTTTTTTTTTTTTTAAACTTTTTTGTTTTTGTCCAGCTGTCACCCTGGAAAGAGTGCTGTAACATCACAGCTCACAGCAACCTCCAATTTCTGGGCTCAAACAAGGTTCCTGCCTTCCGCCTCCCAAGTAGCTGGGACTACAGGTGCCCACCACAACACCTGGCCATTTTTTGGTTGCAGCCATCACTGGTGTTTGGCCAGCCAGGCTGGATTCAAACCCGCCAGCTCAGGTGTACGTGGCTGGCGCCTTAGCCCGTTGAGCCACAGGTGCCAAGCCTCATTCTGAATTTCTGACAAACTTCTAGAAGATGTTCTGGGACCGTTTTTTGACTGGCAAATACTTCATAGGGGTAAGGTGCAGAAATATCATGCACCTGAAAATTCTAACTATGCTCATATATTGCTGGGACTTGCTGCAGTAACATTTCTAATCTGACTAAAACCGCAAGTGACATCTACCTCCTACTGGAGGTATCTTCCTCACTACCAAAGGCTGGCCATGCTATTTATCCTAATCTCTTTAAGAAACATAAAGAAATTAAGAAACTTAAAGAAATTCAGAGATGAAAAGCTTGTTTAATATGGCAGAGAGATCACGTGTTCCTGTTACCTGTTACACTTAATGACCCAATGTAATGGCATTAAAAACAACAACAATAAATCAAATTACTAATTGTTGTATATGCTTTATTACATGCAAGGTACTGCTGGTAATTAATTCAAGCTTCACTACAATTTGAGAATTTTTTTCTTTTTTTTAATGAAATCATAGTTGTGTACATTAATGCATTTATGGGGTACAATGTGCTGGGTTTATGTACTATTTGAAATACTTACAACAAACTTTCACCACCCTTTCTTAATTATTGTGTTAAGACACTTATACTCTACACTTAATAGATTTGACATGTAACCTTATAAAATGCATGATAGGTATGAATTTTTATTATACCTTCCAAATGTTGAAGACCTTCTTTGAGCCACACGGAAATAACCAATTCCATGGAATGTTGTGTTCTACACAAACGCGAAGTGTTACTCAGCTGCCTAATAAGTAAACAAAGATGAGAAGTAAGTTTTAATAAAGTTAAATAATAATGACTTTGCCAACGGCATTTAGGATTTAATCAGAGAATGAAGGGTTTTTAAAACTAACATTTGTCTCATCAAAATCATTCATTATATGAATGCAGGAGTAATTCATTGTACAGATGCATTGTACAGACACTAGAGGAATTTGGAAAGTTGTTCAAGATAACATTATTGGGAAAACATAAAGTAAATGCCAGAATCTTTACTTCTAGTCTAGCATTTAGGAAACAACAGCCCTTTTTTGCCTACACATGGACCCAATATTACCACATCAGTCAGGGTAGGCTAGGTCACTCTCCATTTAAAAAATAACTTAGGTAATGGTGGAAAACAACAAAGATTGATTTCTTGCCCATTTGAATCCATTTTTGATTAGCTGTCACTTGGCTTCACACTGTCATCACTTTGAGACCCAAGTTGATAGAGCAGTCCTATCTGGGAGATTGCTGTTCTCATGGCAGAGTGGAAAAGAATAAAGTCAAGATCAAGCACAGGCTGACATGCTTTCACTCACGTTTCACTAGCCAAGAAAAAAAAAAATCACCTACTGGGGCAGGATGCATTTTCCACTTGCAGGAAGGAAGACTGCAAGTGTCAAAACCAAGTTCAATGTCAGTGCAACACAGAAGCAATCTCTTCTACCAGGGCAAGGTTGAAGTGAAGTAATGTAGAGATGAACCTCTATAGTTGATATGTTCTATCTGGGAAGCTACATTCCAATTCAGGGCATACCCACAGACTGGGTGGTCTCCGGTATGCCAGAGAACAAAGAGAAGGTTGGAAGTTTTGTTTGTTTGTTTGTTTTCTTTTTTTTTTAATTTTAACAAGTGAACAGTTTATTAAGAACTAAACAAAAGTTGATGTGATACAGTATAAGCAAGACACTCAAGATAGGTATAATAGTACTACTCACACAAAAACTTAAATTTCACCTCAAAAAAAAAATCACAAGACAAAAGAGAAAGCAATTTCACTGTTATAAAGTAAGATATTTCATGCAAAATATTAACTCTGTCCCCCCCCAAAGCCCAATCTCCCAACAAACAAAAAACTATCTGGGAATACTTCTATGCTAACATATTAACCACAGTATAATCATTCATAGGAATATAGTAATTAAGCAATGAATTAAATTAAATAACAAAGTTCAAACAATCATAAATTCATAGACCACAATGATTTTACAAAACAAGCAATTCCAGAAATCTTATAAACAATAAAAAAAGAAATATTTCAATATCATTCTACTTGATCTGGATACACCTAATATTGAAATTGGAGAAAATATATTGTTGTAAAGGGAAATTACAAACATGTTTCACTTATGTCCTAAACAACATATTGACAAGTTGAATTTAAAACTTAATGTTTAAGTAATGTACTTTGGTCAAAATTGAATCCAATTTATATGAAAGTTAGTCACTATTTTCTTTTCCTTTTTTTTTTTTTTTTTTGGTTTACTTTCCCTCACCCCCTCCGTCCTTCTCTGTCTGCTCTCTCCTTCCCCCATGCCCCACTGTGTCATTGATTGTCATTAATTGTCCTCAAATCAAAGTTAAATACATAGGATTCATGCTTCTCCATTCCTGAATGTTTCACTAAGAATAAAATGTTCCACCTTCATTCAAGTTAGCACAGATGCTGCAAAGTCTCTATTTTTTTTTAATGGCTGAGTACTATTCCATGGTATACATATACCATAGCTTACCAATCCATTCTGGGTTGAAGGACATTTAGGCTGTTTCCACATTTTAGCAATTGTAAATTGGGCTGTGATAAACAGCCTAGTACAAGTGTCTTTATAATAAAAGTTCTTTTTTTTTTCTTCTGGATAGATGCCCAGTAATGGGATTTCAGGATCAAACAGGAGGTCTAGGTTGAGTTCTTTGAGCTTTCTCCAAACTTCCTTCCAAAAAGGTTGTATTAGTTTGCAGTCCCACCAGCAGTGTAAAAGTGTTCCTTTCTCCCAACATCTGCACCAGCATCTGCAATTTTGAGATTTTGTGATATAGGCCATTCTCACTGGAGTTAAATGGTATCTCAGAGTGGTTTTAATTTGCATTTCTCTAATAATTAGGGATATGAGCCAAGTGTTTATTGGCCATTCGTATGTGGTCTTCCCCCATTGATGTATGGGATTGTTAGTTTTTTTCTTGTAGATTAATTGAAGTTCTGTATAATCCTGGTTATTAAACTTTTGTCAGATTCAAAATGCACAAATATCCTTTCCTATTGGGTAGGTTGTCTATTTGCTTTGGTTGTTGTCTCCTTGGCTGTACAGAAGCTTTTCAGTTTAATTAAGTCCCATTTGTTTCTTGTTGCAGTTGTTACTATTGCCATGGCAATCTTCCTCATGAAGTCTTTCCCCAGGCCAATATCTTCCAGTATTTTTCCAATTCTTTCTTTGAGGATTTTTACCGTCTCATGCCTTAAATTTAAGTCCTTTATCCATCTTGAATCAATTTTTGTGAGTGGAGAAAGGTACAGGTCCAGTTTCAGTCTTTTACATGTGGATATCCAATTCTCCCAGCACCATTTATTGAATAGGGAGTCTTCCCCCAGTGAATGCTCTTGTTTGGTTTATCGAAGATTAGATAGCTGTAAGTTGTTAGTTTCATTTCCAGGTTTTCTATATGATTCCAAGTATCTATGTCTCTATTTTTGTGCCAGTACCATGCTGTCTTGACCACTATGGCCTTGTAATACAGTCTAAAATCTTGTATGGTGATACCACCAGCTATGTTTTTATTACTAAGAACTGCCTTAGCTATACAGGGTTTTTTCTGGTTCCATACAAAGCGCAGTATCATTTTTTCAGGTCTTGAAAGTAGGATGTTGGTATTTTAATAGGGATGGTGTTGAATCGGTAAATTGCACTGGGAAGTATAGACATTTTAACAATGTTGATCCTTCCCAGCCATGAGCATAGTATGTTCTTCCATTTGTTAAAGTCCTCTGCTATTTCCTTTCTTAGGGTTTCATAATTTTCTTTATAAAGGTCTTTCACTTCTTTTGTTAGGCATATTCCTAAGTATTTCATTTTCTTTGGGGCTATGATGAAGGGAGTTGTGTCCTTAATTAACCTCTCATCTTGACTGTTGTTGGCATATAAAAAGGCAACTGACTTGTGGACATTGATTTTATATCCTGAGACATTACTGTATTTTTCAATGACTTCCACAAGTCTTGTAGTTGAGTCTTTTGAGTTCTCTAAGTATAAGATCATATCATCAGCAAAAAGGGAGAGTTTGACCTCCTCTGCACCCATCTGGATGCCCTTTATTTTCTTGTCTTGTCAATTACATTGGCTAGAACTTCCAGCAGTATGTTGAATAGCAATGGTGACAGAGGACAACCTTGTCTGGTTCCAGTTCTAAGAGGAAAAGCTTTCAGTTTTACTCCATTCAGTAAAATATTAGCTGTATGTTTGTTATAGATAGCCTCGATCAGTTTAAGAAATGTGCCACCTATACCTATACTCCTCAGTGTTCTAATTAGAAAAGGATGCTGGATTTTATCGAATGCTTTTTCTGCATCTATTTAGAGGATCATATAGTCCTTGGTTTTGGTTCTGTTGATACAGTGAAAAACATTTATGGACTTTCGAATATTAAACCAACCCTGCATCCCTGGGATGAAACCTACTTGATCATGATGTATGACTTTTTTAATGATAAGCTATAATCTATTGGACAAGATTTTGTTGAGAATTTTTGCATCAATAATCATTAGTGAAATTGGTCTGAAATTCTCCTTTTTAGTTGAGTCTTTACCTGGTTTTGGTATCAGGGTGATATTTGCTTCATAGAATGTATTAGGGAAGATTCCTCCCTCCTCAATTTTTTGGAATAATTTCTGTAGTATAGGAATAAGCTCTTCTTTGAAAATTTGATAAAATTCTGGTGTGAAACCATCTGGACCAGGGCATTTTGGGGGAGGGAGATGTTTTGTTGCTTCTTTAATATCAGTGCTTGAAATTGGTCTGTTCAGGAAATCTATTTCATCTGGGGTAAGTCTAGGGAGAGGGTGTGATTCTAAATATTGATCCATTTCCTTCACATAGTCAAATTTCTGGGCATAAAGTTTCTGGTAGTATTCAGAGATAATCTCTTATATTTCTGTGGCATCAGTTGTTATTTCCCCTTTACCATTTCTGATTGAGTTTAGTAGAGATTTTACCTTTTTATTTCTAGTTAACCTGGCCAAAAGCTTATTTTATTTTTTTTTATTTTTATTTTTATTTTATAAATTTTATTTTATTTATTTTTTCAAAAAAACAACTCCTTGTTTCATTAATTTTCTGAATGATTCTTTTATTTTCAAATTCATTGATCTCTGATTTAATTTTAGATATTTCTTTTCTTCTGCTGGGTTTAGGCTTAGATTGTTCTTCTTTTTCCAATTCCATCAGATGGCTTGTGAGTTTGTTGATATGCTCTCTTTCTGTTTTTCAAATGTAGGCTTCTAAAGTGATAAATTTTAATCTTAGGACTGCTTTTGCTGTATCCCATAGGTTTTGGTAGTTTGTGTCTTCATTGTTGTTATACTCAAGGAAGTTAATGATTTCCTTTTTTATTTCTTGCTGCACCCAAGTGTCATTCAGGATAAGGTTGTTTAACTTCCATGCCTTTGTGTGAGATTGAACTTTTTTTTTTTTTTTGAGATTGAACATTTTTGTTGGAGTTGAGTTCCACTTTTCGTGCCTTGTGGCCTGGAAAGATGCAAGGTAGAATTTCAGTCCTTTTGATCCTGCTGAGGTTTGTTTTGTGTCCTAGGATATGATCAATTTTGGAGAATGTTCCATGGGACGATGAGAAGAATGTATATTCTATATCTTTGGGATGGGCGTTCTATATACATCTATCAAGCACAGTTATTCTAAAGCAGGGGTCCTCAAACTTTTTAAACAGGAGGCCAGTTCACTGTTCTCCGACCTTGGCGGGCCAGACTATAGTTTAAAAAACAAAACTATGAACAAATTCCTATGCACAATGCACATATCTTATTTTGAAGTAAAAAAACAAAACGGGAATGAATGCAATATTTAAAATGAAGAAAAAATAAAGTTAAATCAACAAACTTAACAGGATTTCAATGGGAACTATGGGCCCAGTTTTGGCTAATGAGATGGTCAATGTCCGGGTCCATATTTGTCACTGCTAGTCGTAACAAGTGATGCAAATGTGCATCTGTTAGTCTAGATCTGGTTGGAGATTTCAGATGTTTCATTCTGGAAAAAGTC
>CAUYON010071260.1:0-52133 GCA_963573935.1 Arctocebus calabarensis
TGCTGTGGCATCCCAGTTCACAGCAGCCTCCAATTACTGGGCTCAAGCGAGTCTCTTGCCTCCGCCTCCCAAGTAGCTGGGACTACAGGCGCCCGCCACAACACCCGGCCATTTTTTGGTTGCAGCTGTCATTGTTGTTTGGCGGGCCCGGGCTGTATTTGAACCCGCCAGCTCTGGTGTATGTGGGGGGTGCCTTAGCCCAGTTAGCCACTAGCAACAACCCTTTTTTTTTTTTTTTTTGAGACAGAATCTCAAGCTGTCATCCTGGATCACAGCTCAAAGCATCCTCCTATTCCTGGGCTCAAGTGATTCTCCTGCCTCTGCCTCCCAAGTAGCTGGGACTACAGGTGCCCACCACAATGCCCGGTCATTTTTTGGTTGCAGCTGTCATTGTTGTTTGGCAGGCCAGGCTGGATTCGAACTTGCCAGCTCAGGTGTACGTGGCTGGCACCTTAGCCACTTGAGCCACAGGCGCCGAGCTCTGTGTACAAATTTTTGATTGAAACTGTTTTCTTTCTTTCTTTTTTTTTTTGAGACATAGTCCTACTATGTTGCTCTCAGTAGAGTGCTGTGGCATCACAGCTCACAGCAACCTCAAACTCTTGGGCTTAAGTGATTCTCTTGCTTTAGCCTCCCAAGTAGCTGGGACTAAAGGCACCTACCACAGCGCCCGGCTATTTTTTGGTTGTAGTTGTCATTGTTGTTTGGCAGGCCCAGGCTGGATTCGAACCTGTCAGCTCTGGTATATGTGCTGGCACCCTAGCCGCTGAGCTATAGGTACCAAGCCTGAAACTGTTCTCAATTTTCTTTTTTTTCTTTTTTTGAGACAGAACCTCAAGCTATCACCCTGGGTAGAGTGCTGTGGCATCACAGCTCACAGCAACCTCCGACTCCTGGGTTCAAGCGAGTCTCCTGCCTCTGCCTCCCAAGTAGCTGGGACTACAGGCGCCCGCCACAACACCGGCCATTTTTTGGTTGTTGCCGTCATTGTTGTCTGGCGGGCCCTGGCTGGATTCGAACCCGCCACCTCAGGTGTACGTGGCTGGCACCTTAGCCCACTGAGCCACAGGCGCCGAGCCTGTTCTCAATTTTCTTGCACATTTTCCTAGGTTTACACAAGTTAACACAAGTTAATTGCTGGGTCATATGGCTAAGCGCTTTACTTTAACTTTGAAAATAGATCTAGAACATGTGTCTTTTTGCTGCTTCCACTGGTTGATCGTCACTCGTGTGACTTGTAACTGGCTTCCATGCCTCCACCCTGGACCCCACGTACCTGACCAGCCTGAGTGGGCCTCTAAGCAGGGAGCAGACCCTGTCATTTCCTCTCTCAGCACACTCCAGTGACTCTCCATTTGTCTCAAGGAAAAAGCCAGAGTGCTTGTAACAGCCCGGGAGGACCCTCCCCATGACCTCTCTGCCCTCCACTCCCGCCTCGGTGCTGTTCCTGGAGTGTGCAGACCAAGGTCAGCTCTACCCAGCATGCTCTGCCCTACGAGTAATGTTTACCTCTCTCTCTTTCTCTCCTCTTCCCAGTCTTGCTAAAATGCTGCCTCCCAGGAAGGTCACCCTCAGCCCCACCCCCAGCAACCTTAGGTACCCTGACCTTGCTCTTCCCCCACCCAAACAATAATCCCACTCTGACCTGCTGTATCATCTCTGTGTTTATGTATTTACTGTTTGTATTTGTCTCCCTCACTCTGAAGGGAAACTTCCACCAGGTCAGGGAATTTAAAAGCCTGTTTTCTTCACTGATGCCCTTCACTGAGGCCCTGTGACAATGCATTAGCACAAAACATGTGCTCCCTAAGTATCTTCAGAGCAAATGAATGAATGAATGAATGACCACTGAGCATTAGCACAAAACACGTGCTCCCTAAGTGTCTTCAGAGCAAATGAATGAATGAATGAATGAATGACCACTGAGCAGATGTGCCGAAGCTACACCAACTAGTATGGATGTGGCAGAAGATGTAACTGTACCTACCTGAGAACATGTTTCTGAAAAGCAAAGGTACATCTGCCTCCTACCTGGGACTGAAACTGTGTAGGATTTATTTATTTATTTTTTTGAGACAGAGTCTCTCTTTGTTGCCCTGGGTAGAGTGCTGTGGCGTCACAGCTCACAGCAGCCTCAAACTCTTGGGCTCAAGTGATTCTCTTGCCTCAGCCACCCGAGTAGCTGGGAGGGATGGGCTCTCACTTTGCTTCAGGCTGGTCTCGAACTCATGAGCTCAGGTTGTCCATCCACCTTGGCCTCCTAGAGTGCTAGGATTACTGGTGTGAGCCACCGCACCAGGCCTGGTGTGTAGGGTTTAATGTTGACTGTGCTACTAAACGTATAAGTAGATAAGAACCCCTTAATGAAAAGGAATCTGGGACCCACGGTTCATCCATCTTTCTCAGGCACAGACTGACTAGTGCTTTGAATGACTTTGTGCATACATTAGCCACAGCCCATTTAAGAGTCATTTAAGAACACGGGTTTGAAACTGCCTTAAGAAGTGTATTGGCATCAAGTCGAGAGAAGCCTGGCTTTAATCTCAATGCAACCATGTATTTACAGAGCACCTACTATGTACCAGGTTAGTGCTGGGCACTCCAGAGCATTAGTTTCCCAAATATGGATATTTTCTGTCACCCATGATGATTTTCTTTCCATATCCAGGAATCACCTATATTTACTTAGTGATTAAAGAATAATACATTTGGGCAGTGCCTGTGGCTCAGTTGGTAAGGCACCAGCCCCATATACCAAGGGTGGCGGGTTCAAACCTGGCCCTGGCCAAAATGCAACAAAAAAATAGCTGGGCGCTGTGGCGGGCGCCTGTAGTCCCAGCTACTCGGGAGGCTGAGGCAAGAAAATTGCCTAAGCCCAGGAGTTGGAGGTTGCTGTGAGCTATGTGACACCACGGCACTCTACTAAGGGCTATAAAGTGAGACTCTGTCTCTACAAAAAAAAAAAAAGAATATAATACATTTGTGGGTGGCGCCTGTGGCTCAAGGAGTAGGGTGCTGGCTCATATACCGGAGGTGGTGGGTTCAAACCTGGCCCCAGCCAAAAACTGCAAAAAAACCCAAGAAATAATACATTTACCTTTTCCATTTAGGTAGATCCACTTTAAAAAAGAAACTTTATATCACTACCATAAATGGCAAAGCAAGCTCATTTGATGTAAACAGAAAATAACTGTAAAATTAAAACAAAGAAAATGAAGTCATGCGATGAGATGAGAACAGGATTTTGCTACCTGCTACTGAGGAAGACTTGGACCTTCTCTCTTGTGAAATGGGAGATTAGAAGTGTTAATGAGGTGTTAAACACACACCAGCATCAAGTGGAGACTTTCTCCTCAACCGAATTGGAAGAATTAAGAGAGTATTGCAAAGGGAATAACTTTACCGCCTGTGTTTCCATGTTATTTAATACTTCATCTGTATATACAAAAACTCATCCCGTCTTTCCCCAGGGATATGTCGGATATGTGGGCAATGCCAAGAAAAGCAAGAGAAATCCTCGTCCTCAGAAGACTGTCCCCATTTTCCCTGCAGGGTCTCTTTCTCTTTCTTTCTTTTTTTAATTAAATCATAGCTGTGTACATTAATGCAATCAGGGGTACAATGTGCTGGTTTTATATACAATTTGAAATATTTTCATCTAACTGGTTAACATAGCCTTCATGGCATTTTCTTAGTTATTGTGTTAAGACATTTATATTCTACATTTAGTAAATTTCATGTGTATCCTTGTAAGATGCACAGCAGGGTGTCTTTCTCTCTAGCTCAGGATCCCTTTGTGGGAAGTAAAGGTGATGTGAGGAACTCGCTGCCTTTGAGAACCAGGAATTTTTTTTTTTTTGGTAGAGACAGAGTCTCACTTTATTGCCCTCAGTAGAGTGTTGTGGAGTCACACAGCTCACACCAACCACCAACTCCACGGCTTAGGTGATTCCCTTGCCTCAGCCTCCCGCGCAGCTGGGACTACAGGCACCTGCCACAATGCCTGCCTATTTTTTGTTGCAGTTTGGCCGGGGCCGGGCTTGAACCTGCCACCCTTGGTATATGGGGCTGGTGTACTACCCACTTAGCCATAGACGCCACCCCAAGAAATGGGATTTTTTTTTTTTTTTTGAGACTGAATCTCATTCTGTCACCCTGGGTAGAGTGCCATGGTGTCATCGTAGCTCACAGCAACCCCAAACTCCTGGGTTCAAGCAATCCCCTTGCCTCAGACTCTCGAGTAGCTGGGACTACAGATGTGTACCACTATGCCTGGCTAGCTTTTCTATTTTTAGTAGAGATGGGATCTCACTCTTACTCAGGCTGGTCCTGAACTCCTGAGCTCAAGCAATCCACCTGCCTAGGCCTCCCAGAGCGCTAGGATTACAGGCGTGAGCCAGCAAGCCCACGGAGAACCAGAATTTTCATGGTTGCTCCCCTGAGCAGTGACAGCTATGTCCCTGTCCTTGTTTTTCTTTTTGGGGGGGGAGGTGTAATAAAATTATATGGAGGGCGGTGCCTGTGGCTCAGTGAGTAGTGTGCCAACTCCATATACTGAAGGTGGCAAGTTTGAACCCAGCCTGGGCCAAACTGCAACCAAAAAAAAACCAAAACAGCTGGGCATTGTGGGGGGCGCCTGTAGTCTTAGCTACTTGGGAGGCTGAGGCAAGAGAATTCCCTACATCCAAGAACTGGAGGTTGCTGTGAGCTGGGACGCCATGGCACTAAGGGCGACAAAGTGAGACTCTGTCTCTACAAAAAAAATAAATGAATAAAAAAAAAATAAAATTGGGCGGCGCCTGTGGCTCAGTGGGTGGGTTTGAGCCTGGCCCCGGCCAAATTGCAACAAAGAGATAGCTGAGTGTTGTGGCAGGCGCCTGTGGTCCCAGATGCTTGGGAGGCTGAGGCAAGAGAATCGCCTAAGCCCAGGAGTTGGAAGTTGCTGTGAGCTGTGATGTCACAGCACTCTACTGAGGGTGATGAAGTGAGACTCTATCTCTGAAAAAATAAAATAAAATGGAAGGCTTCATGAATTTGCACATCACCCCTTCACAGGGGCTGCTAATCTTCTCTGTGTCGTTCCAGTTTGGTCCATGTGCTGCCAAAGAGAGCCTTCCCTGTCCCTACTGTTCTTCTTTCTCTTCCTCCCCTTCCTCTTCTTTAAAGTTTCCAGCACTGGCTCTGTCTCATCCTCTTCTGAAATGTGTCCTTGAGTTGCTCACCCCTCCTCCATTCTGCAGAAGTCACCTCTGGGTCCCCCCCCCCTTCTGAAGTAATTGATGCTGTCTCGTGACAGGCTCCCTAAACAATTTGTAGAGCTGGTGATGGGGCCCAGGGGGTTATTACTCATTACTCCCTTTTCTTTCTTTCTTTATTATTATTTTTTTTACTCCCTTTTCTCACGTTCTCCATAGTGTGTCCTCTGCCAAGGCACGTTTCTCCCTCTGAAAGTGCCATCACACGGCGTCTTCAGGTGTTACGTGTAAATAGGAGACGAGGATAAGGTGAGGCGGTGCGTCTGCCTCCTCACTCAGAGAAATTCAACTCCACAAATTCAGACTGTACGCTAAGGTGTGCCTGAGGGTTGTCAGCCCAAAGATTCGCCGGAGAGAAAGAGATGGAGGGAGGAGGGGAATCAGTCTCATAGGCTACTTGTCTGGAGTTTCTAGTTTGCCACAGCAAAGCCCCTCAGCTGAGCCCAGTCTGTTTCAAGGTGCATCTAGAGACTCCTCTCACTCCAGACTCCCTCCCTCTCCAAGCCCACCCCTGCTGATCAATAACCAATGCATTTATTAGGCTTCACTCTGTGCTAGACACTTTACTGGCTGCGATGATTTAATTTTCACAGCCTCACCAGGTGAGTACTATTATTATTATGATTTTGCAGGTGAAGAGACTGCAGCTCAGAAAGTCTACGACATTTTGCCCAAGTTGCACAGCAAGAGCTGAGCAAGGCCAGGATTGGTGCTTTGGGATGACTGGGATTCTCACATCAGAGGAAGTGGCCCGAGGACAGGCGAGTCTGCAGCTGGGTGCAGGCTCCAGGGTGCTGGAGACTGAGATGCTGACACTGGGAAGGTCCCAGGTGCTGCAGGCTATGGGGAGGGAGCCTGTTTCCCCGTCTCCTTCTCCCCTGTATCTCCTCACCACAGATGTAGCAAGGGTCAATTAAAAAAATACCTGTCGAAAATGGTGCTGGCCTGGAGCCCCCAAGTGGGGAGGTGCTTCTTGCCCCTCCACCCACTCCCAGCAGCTGTCCTTGCCTTTCTGCCCAGGTGTCCTCAGCCCTACTCCATGGCCCTGCTGGCCTATGTCTCTGCGTTCTCAGACGCTCGCAGAACCCCCACCAGCTTCAGGCGCTGCCAGTTCATTCAGAGGGCTCTGTTTCTAAACAGCAGCCGTTCTTCTACTTCTTTCTGAGAGTGGGCAGAGAAGGTTCTGTTCTCTGTGTTCCTCTTCACTACGTCTTAATTACCTCTTCTGCTTAAATTGTGAGCAGCAAGTTCAACCATTCTGCTAGTCTCCTAAGTGGCAAATTAAGACTAATTTAGATGGGGTTTACAGATGAGCCAACATGTGAACGGCGGAGAATGGATTGGTGTTCTCTGCTTGGATCTACTTCCCCAGGGCCATCTCATGATGAACAGGCAGTGGGAGTGGGTGGGGCCTGGCCCCCCTTCTCTACCTGGGCCCCCCATCCCCCGGCTGTAACTGTGAACATCCACCCCACCCATGCATGCTGCTCTCCGACAACATTCTTTATTTCAGACTCTTTCTGATGGTTTCTGGATTCAGTTTTGTTGGATGTAGTTCAACTTGATTCGATTCCCATTTATTGAACCTCCATGAAGCACTGAAAGCCACCTTGCTATTCAGAAAACCCTGCTAGTTTTTCTTGCCTTTTCTGGAGAGCCAGGAAAGCAGCTGAGGGGGTCAGCGAGGCTGATGGTGCCTTCTGAATGATTTTGCTTGGGCCTTGGCAGCAAGAGGTGTGTGGTCAGGTTTCTTTGCCTCTGGCTGGCTCATTCCTAAAGTAACCGGTGCCAAGCCAGGCTCTGGGAAGGACGTTCTGTGTGGGGCAGGATTCCCTCCTCTGGGTAAGGTGGGTGTGGTCTGGCCCCCACTCACGCTGTTTCCTCTCCCTCCCCTACGGCTACCGGTTCAGAAAGGCCTTCGTGGACACTTTAAATAAAGGGAGACTTCCCATCCCTCTACAAGCCCTATCCTATCTTATTTATTTTGCTTATTGTTACCTGATACTGTACGTGTGAGTGTGGGTGTGTTTCTGAGAGGTGCATTAATCTGAAATTGCAGCGAATTGAAAAGAAAAGTCATGCTAAGCCAGGGTATAGGGAGGAACCCCTAGCTGGGCCTCCTGACAGAACACGGGGAAGGCGAGGAGGGTTACAGACGGCGGCCTAGTTAGTGCTGCCACAGCTCCTGGACATGGCAGGAACCAGCTGCTTCTGCGTGTGGGGATGCTGGTTCAACTTTGAAAGGCCTGGGGCTCTTCAGAGAAGCGTCTCATGGCCACAGGTTCCTCTTTTAGGTTGCCTGATTATTTCTGCATCCAGGCACCCTGAGGGCAGCACTGTGCTCCAGGGAGTTGCTGCTTTCCTTTCTGCCTTGTAGGCTGGACAAATGACCCCTGGAATTCTGAGTGTTGATGCCTCTGTGGCCTATGGCCAAGAGCTGTGAGTCTTCCAGAACTTGGGGGGCTTTGGTCTTGGTCTTATTTCTCCTCTGTTGATGCCTGGACAGCTGAGATGGCCCTAGACTGCCCGCTGGAAGCTGGTCCTTTGCTGTGTGGTCCCTCTGGCTTCATCTATCAACTATAATCCATCATCTCTCTATCCTGGTTTCCTTAGTTATTTTCCTGAGGATATGACTTTATCTTGCTCCCCATTGAACCTCTAGTATTTAGTACATGTTTAGATACTCTATGAATATTTGCTGGATGGATGGATGGATGATGGTCGGACAAGGACCTCATTTCACTAACGCCTCACTTATCGTGGGGAAGTGGATCATCAGCCCTCCCGGCTGTTAGGCCCCTCTCCAAACTCCCTATGCCTCTGGCTTTTGCTCACAGCCTTGAGTGCACTTCTGCCAACCAAGACTCAGTAACTCTCCAGGTCCAGTTTGACACGGCCCTTCTGTATTACATTAAATCTTGCAAATCTGAATGAATCTACATGCAAACACACACGCGTACACCCTGGAGAGAAGGCTGTGTGTCTTGTTCACCATTGAATCACCAGAATCCGGCATGGTTCTCGGGTACCACTCTAGAAATGATTTTTTTTTTTGAGACAGAGCCTCAAGCTGTCACCCCGGATAGAGTGCTGTGGCATCACAGCTCACAGCAACCTCCAATTCCTGGGCTCAAGCGAGTCTCTTGCTTCTGCCTCCCAAGAGGCTGGGACTACAGGCGTCCGCCACAACGCCCAGCCATTTTTTGGTTGCAGCCATCGTTGTTTGGCTGGCTCTGGCTGGATACGAACCCGCCAGCTCACGTGTACATGGCTAGCTCCTTAGCCCGTTGAGCCATAGGCACCGAGACAATCTAAAAATGTTTTTTGAATAAATAAATACAGACTTAATTCTGCTTTATATTGTCATTGGTTATTTGTGTCTGTCTCCTTTTTAGGTACAAATTGGCTCATAGTCACCTGCTAGCTCAGTGCTTCACTATAAGTAACTGCAACACGGGCAGATACCATTCTGAGAACATCTACTCTCTACTTGCCAGGCACTAGACTTTACCTACACAAGTTCATTTGCTTCTCATGATTGCTCTATGGGATGGTTTTACAAGTGCCTTTTCGCAGAGAAGGAAACTATAGTTCAGAGGGATTGGACAAGTAGCCCAAGGTTCTTTGGCTTATAAATAGAAGAGAGAGAATTTGAGGCTGGTATTTCTGACACCAGACTCCCATTTTCTCCCTGCTTAGGCTCCTTTCCTCTGTCGGGATAGGAAGGGCTCTTACAAAGTTACTTCAACTGAATGGACTTGAAAGCGGTCAGGACGTCTTCAAATAGCCCCAGTGACTGCTCTGTACTGATGTCCCTCACTTTTCAAGACACTGTACTGCTGCCAGCTGCACTGCCTCTGCTTTGCACTCCCGGGGACTCTCCTGCCATCAGATGTCAGCCCCTCTTTCCAAGTTCCCCACAGCCCACAGGACAACCACCCCACAGGGAACCACTGCCCAAGCGCAGCAGCAAAGTCCTCACCTGTCACGTAATTCTTCAAATCCAGCTCATTGCTGAGAGGATTGTTGCTCTTGAACATGTACAGGTTAAAGGGGGCAGGCTCCTTGCCCACGTTTTTCCACATGGTATAGTCTGGAGAGGTCCACCGCCCCGCCAGCACGTCATAATCACGCTGCGTGAAGTGGACCAGCTTGGTCAGAGGGTCGTAGAGTCCCCCATGGAAGCCAATGACCATCTGGAAGTCAGGGTTGGAATCAAAATAAATCTCCCCATAGGCCGTGTACTGCAGCTGTTTGATCATGAGCCCATTGATGCTGAACACAGCCAGAGGGGTCCCTGTGTTATCCGAAGCAACATAGTACTCCTCCCCGCTGCTGCTCTCCATGGCAAAGAGGTGGCCCTGAAGGTCATAGTACAAGGAGGTGATCTCCGAGTTGGAGTGATTGTAGACGTGGGTGATGCGGGTGGGGTTGTGCAGGTCAGAGTAGAAGTACTGCAGGTGGTGGCCCAGGTTGGTCTTGTAGGAGGCCCGCCGTCCCACGCCATCATAGCGGTACTGCACACTCCACCCGCTGGCCTTGTTGTAGGCTCTTGTCAGGAGACCCTTGGAGTTGTACTCAAAGATGTCCGACCCCCGCTGGCACAGATAGCCGTCATCATCGATTTTGTACTGCACATCGCCGAGTCTGGTTATTCGATCCCGGAGGTCGTAGCGCAAGGGCATGAGACGCACGTTGTTG
The DNA here is from genome assembly GCA_963573935.1 of Arctocebus calabarensis. NCBI lineage: Eukaryota > Metazoa > Chordata > Mammalia > Primates > Lorisidae > Arctocebus > Arctocebus calabarensis. Next base: position 9,957 of record CAUYON010071260.1, read on the forward strand.
CCTGGGTTAAGCAGGTGGAGGTTCCCGTTGAGGTCATAGCTGTAGCGCCAGGTTGGCCGGTCGTTGACGGCCACACTCTGGAGCTGACCATCCCCGTCATAGTCATACGTGTACTTCGTGGTGTTGGCATAAGGGCCCAGCTTCAGCTCCCTCTTGATCACCCTGCCCATGCTGTCGTATTGCACTGTCATCCAGTACATCAGGGACCGGAACATCTCATACTGCACTTCCTTGATGCGCCCGTGGGTGTCAAAGTGTTTGCTGAGGGTCATCACGGCGGTGGTGATGATCTGGTTGATGTCATAATAGATGACTCCAAACTTGCCAAAGTGCTCCACCTTGCCGGAAATCTCATCATAGCGGTAGAGGTCAACAGGGAGGGGGGTCTCGCTTATGACAGGCTTGATGCTTGCGATCCGGAAGCTGTTGTCGTGATAGGTGTAGTCGAACCTGGCATTGACCATGCCTTCCTCGGAGAACCTGTAGATCTGCTTGTCCACCAGGGGCCCGATCTTCCGGTATCTGATGGTGCAGGAGAAGCCCCCGCTTTGGAGGTTGACCATCTTCAAAACACCGGTGGTCTCGTCATACCCAAAGGTGACGGCGGTACTGTCGTAGACGATCTCAGATAACTTGGAGAGTTTCCCATACTTGTAGAACACCTGGCGCCCGGTGCCCAAGAAGGACGTCTTCAGGATTCGGCCGTCGTCACTGTAGTCGAAGATGACCGAAGCGTTGCTTTCAGGTGGATTGTAGATGTTGCGGATGTAGCCAATGGAAGTGTGAGTGGACATGCTGTGCCGGGCGACGCTGGGCATGGTGACGGCATGGAGACGGTCGGAGGAGTCATACTCAAATATGTACTGGCGCTGGCTCTGGAGCAGGAGCACCATGGACTGCAGGGAGGAAAGGGGAAAGGGAACATATGGGTTGGCTCTGAAGGACCACACACTGAAATGGACAGAATTTATTCCATTCCACTTTTGAAATGGCTTTTGAAATGTCAATTCAAAAGCCGTGAATCATGGGACGCTTAGACCAAAGATGAAATGGATTTATTTCACTGGGCTTGCCATTTCTGATGGATCAGTGATTGTCTAGACCACAACTTCCCAAACTTTAATGTGCTTCAAAATACCGGGGGATCAAGAGTTTTAGATCAGCCTGAGCAAGAGTGAGACCTGGTCTCTGCTATAAATAGAAAATACTCGCTGGGTATTGTGGACGGTGCCTGTATGTAAGTCTCAGCTACTTGGGAGGCTGAGGTAAGAGGATCTCTTGAGCTCAAGAGATGGAGGTTGCTGTCAGCTATGATGATACCATGGCTCTCTACCTAAGGTGACAGAGAGAGACTTTGTCTCAAAAACAAAATAAAACAAAAATACCCAGGGATCTTATAAACAGGCAGAGTCTGATTCAGTCGTTTTTGGAGCAGAGCCCGGGAATCTGCGTTTGTAACAAGGTCCTGGGCAATGCTGATGTTGCTGGGACCACACTTTGAGTATCAAAGGCTGGGAGGGCTGAGGTGAGAGGCATGGAGTTTGCCTCTGAGCGTAACAGCAAGGAATCTTGTGCCTGGGCAGAAGTGATTGCCACTGGCCCTGCAGGGGAGATGTGTGACACACACACTGTGTTTTTTGCCACCCTGACTATATCTAAAGAGAAACCATGTCCTGCCTTTTGAAGCTGCCACAAAGATGAAATAACCCACAATCACTAATTTTTTGGCAAAAAAAAAAAAAAAAAATGGCCTCAACCAGGGGCAATCAGGAGATTCCTCTTTCCCTCGGTCAACCACTGCAGTGGTTTTATGGTATAATGAGAAGAGTATTGAGGAGGAAGCAAGGGAACGCAGCCCCTCTCTTGCAGAGGGGGAAATAACATTGTCTGCAAGCTGCCGTCATAATGAGTTGGTGGGAAAGGGAGACAGCGATCGGTGCCGAGGGGAGTACAGGTGAGAGGGCCAGCTGCCCAAGTCCCCGACTAATGACTAGATGACCAGGCCAGCCTTCAAAAATCTTGTGTGCCCAAAGGGACCTTTTTATAAACTGCCATTCCACCCTGACCTCTTTCCAGCACGGGAGACCTGATTTTGGCACGTTCAGACACAAGGAATTATGTAGAGAGAATCTGTTGGCTATTTCAGCCAGTAGTCCACGTAGGAGGGGGTTGCTCTGTGTGCTCCAGTTTTAGGCAAAATTCCCTATCCTGATGGCTTAATTTAGGGCAAGGCAGAAATGAATCACTGCATTTCCAATTCATAAGTAGTGATTAGCCGTGCTGCCAGTGGGATGATTCTGTCCGCTTCAACAGCACTTTTTTCTTTTCCTGGCATAAAATCAGACAATCTGTCCTTTTTGCCATTACTGAGTGTCTAGCACTTTTCCTTCCCTCTTAATGGTAACCATGCTGAGGTCTGAATAATGTTTTTCCATCAGATTTCCTTCCTCCCGGTGAGGGTAGGAGCGTGAGAGAGCCCTCACAGAGTCAGAGTAAAGATGTTAAAATATCTTATGGCAAAGTGTAACTGACTGGCCTTCACAGATCAAGGGGGACAGCAGCGCCCGCCGATGGGTGGCACATTCACCCACCTTGTCAAGGTAGGAGTAGCTCCACACCTTCCCGTCGGCGAACATGCGGGACACGATCCGGCCCTGCTTGTCAATGTCTGTCCTCTCGCTCATGGCTCCACGCTGCAGGCCAGCCAAGCGTCCGTTGAAGAAGTAGGAGACGTTGACAGCCGCCAACCCACTGCTGGGGAGCCAGAGGAAGGGGCGGCCCACCTGGTCATAAATTATCCTCAGGGTGAATTTCCGGTGATCATCATAGATCTTCTCTGTCCGAATATTCCGGTCATAGTCGATGGACAAGAGGTTTCTTCCATGGACCTAGGAAAACATAATGGGCATGGTTTGAAAGATACTACCCAGACATGCCGGCTCAGGCTCCCCTGGAGGACATAGCTGGTGTGGCCAGGAAATAAATACGCATTGGAGGAAGAAATAACCCTGAAGTTATTTAGAGTAGTGCTTTCAAAGTTCCTTGCTATCATGGCACTCATAGAAAAAGATAATAGTTGCATGGTGGGCTAGAAAACAGAGGCTTATGGTTGGAGATGATCCATTGGGGTGTGGCTGCCATGGGCGGTTAGGCAGACTGTATAGTGCACCATTACAAAAGGTGCCACCACCTTGTAGAAAATGTGAATGGTGAAAAATTGTGCAGTGTGCAAGTTATACAGCCATATATAATTGTCTTGGACATTGGGTTTTGTCTGCCCTGACTGGCCACTCTGGGGGCAAGAGAATTTGTATATTTGCACACCCCCCTCTACTTTTTTTTTCTTTTTTTGCTAAGCAGATGCCTTTATTTATAGCCAAAAATGGACAAAGGGAAGAGGCAACACCCTTTTTTTGGCAAATCATCAATTGAGAAGCTAATGATCTTTAAGAACAGCTGCCATAATTTCTTTCTTTCTTTTTTTTTTTGAGACAGAGCCTCAAGCTGTCCCCCTGTGTAGAGAGCTGTGGCATCAAAGCTCACAGCAACCTCCAACTCCTGGGCTCAAGTGATTCTCTTGCCTCAGCCTCCCAAGTAGCTGGGATGACAGGCACCCACCACACCGCCTGGCTATTTTTTGGTTGTAGTTGTCATTGTTGTTTTGGCAGGCCCAGGTTGGATTCAAACCCACCAGCTCTAGTGTATGTGGCTGGTGCCTTAGCCGATTGAGCTATAGGTGCCGAGCCATGCCATGATTGCTTATGAAATCTCAAGTAAAGATAACTGGAAGGGTGAAGAGGAGAGCTTAGAAATCCGTATTTTATGAAGCTATAGGAATATGACGGCTCATTTCCTTTTTTCTTTTTTTTGCAGTTTTTGGCTGGGGCTGAGTTTGAACCCACCACCTCCGGCATATGGGGTCAGGGTCCTACCTACTCCTTTGAGCCACAAGCGCTGCCCTCTTTTTTTTTTTTGAGACAGAGTCTCAAGCTGTCCCCCTGGGTAGAGTGCTGTGGCATCACAGCTCACAGCAACCTCCAGCTCCTGGGCTCAAGCGATTCTCCTGTTTCTGCCTCCCAAGTAGTTGGGACTACAGGCGCCTGCCACCAATGCCTGGCTAGTTTTTGGTTGCAGCCGTCATTGTTGTTTGGCGGGCCTGGGCTAGATTCAAACTCGCCAGCTCAGGTGTATGTGGCTGTTGCCTTAGCCACTTGAGCCACAGGTACCAAGCCTTGAAGGCTCATTTCTATGTGAACTTCTTTGCTTCTTATATCAAGAGAAAAATCTTGCCACTGTTAAGAATGCAAGACATCGAGCTCGGCGCCTGTGGCTCAACAGGCTAAGGCACCAGCCATGTACACCTGAACTGGCAGGTTCGAATCCAGCCCGGGCCCGCCAAACAACAATGACGGCTGCAACCAAAAAATGCCCGGGCGTTGTGGTGGGCGCCTGTAGTCCCAGCTACTTGGGAGGCAGAGGCAGGAGACTTGCTTGAGCCCAGGAATTGGAGGTTGCTGTGAGCTGTGATGGTACGGCACTCTCTCCAGGGTGACAGCTTGAGACTCTGTCTCAAAAAAAAAAAAAAAAAAAGAATGCAAGACATCAGTGGGAAGACCTCAGTAGGGCTGGGGAAATTCCAACAAAGGGAAGAACTGATTTACTTAGATTCAAAAGGAATGGCAACATATGAGGCATGATTTAATATTTATTTAGAAGGTCATCTGATCAGAAAAGAAAGCCTGTCCCAGAAGGCAGAGCTGGGAGACTAGACTCTGGTGAGGGACAAAGGAGAGGGACTCTCCAGCTAGCGCTGACTGGCTGTCTGGAAGTGAATGGAACAAGGCAGACTCAGCCTGGACTCTTAGAACATAACTGACTGCAAATCCAGACGTCCCTGGGGTGGCTGCCGAAGGCAAGGGAAGATGTAAACAGGCAGAAGGAAAAGACTCCAGATGTTTTGCACCTCTTCACTTTACCCTAATAATTTAGCAGCACTTGGCTCGGCGCCTGTGGCTCAACGGGCTACGGTGCCAGCCACGTACACCTGAGCTGGCGGGTTTGAATCCAGCCTGGGCCCGCCAAACAACAATGACGGCTGCAACCAAAAAATGGCCAGGCGTTGTGGCGGGTGCCTGTGGTCCCAGCTACTTGCGGAGGCAGGAGACTCGCTTGAGCCCAGGAATTGGAGGTTGCTGTGAACTATGATGCTACAGCACTCTATCCAGGGTGACAGCCTGAGGGTCTGTCTCAAAAAAAAAAAAAAAATTAGCAGCACTAAATGATAACAATGATGATAATGATAACTTTAATATACGCTGAAACTAATATATATGGGTATTGTATTAAGCACTTTGCATTTATTCTTTGAGTTGATGCTTACAAAGACCATTTGCCAAATGAGAAACAGCTTGAAACAGAGAGGTTACATAACTTGCTCAAGGTCACACAGCAATGAAGGAGTGCATTTGGTCTGGAATTTTAAGTCTGATTCAGATTTTGACCAGTTAACCTCTTACTCATTTAATTGGGTTTATTACTTCCTGTTTTGTATATCCATTCAATGCTCTGAAATGTGTCAAATGCTGAAGGGCTGTGAAGCATTTCCATAGCCCCTGAGAGCTCTGCATCGCAGCTTTTGGAGGGGGCAGACAAGTACGAATTTTAATACCACAGATGCTTGAATTCTAGGGAACAGCTTTGTGCCCAGGTAAAGAACTACGTTTTGCAGCTTTTTTTGGAAATAGAGGAGGCCAAAATGTAAGTGGCAACTGTTGGCTAGGTCTTCTGGGAAATATCCTCAAAGGAAGCTGGCTTGGATAGGGAACCGTTTGTTCATCTTGTTTTCCTTCTTTTCCTAGGTGAAATGTATACATGATGGCTGGAGCTCCAGCATTCACATGAGGTGACTCTGAAGATGGAAACCTCCAAGATGATGGCTCAACCATAGAAAAAGTGTCTAGACCCCTTTGACCTAGGTATCTTCCATGTTTTTTTTTGGGGGGGTTTCATAATAACTTTATTTTTTTAATTTTTATTTTTTATTAAATCATAGCTGTGTACATTAGTGCAATCATGGGGGGTATCTTCCATGTTTATCCACAGTTATGGATTGCTTTCCTATAGCTCCTTTCAGGTCATAAGAAAATAATAAGCCTGGGTGGCACCTGTGGCTCAGTGAGTAGGGTGACAGCCCCATATCCTGAGGGTGGTGGGTTCAAACCCAGTCCCGGGCAAACTGCAACAAAAAAATAGCCAGGCATTGTGGCGGGTGCCTGTAGTCCCGGCTACTTGGGAGGCTGAGGCAAAAGAATCACCTAAGCCCAAGAGCTGGAGGTTGCTGTGAGCTATGATGTCATCACACTCTACTGAGGGTGACAAAGTGAGACTCTGTCTCTTAAAAAAAAAAAAAGGCTCAGTGCCTGTGGCTCAAGCGGCTAAGGCACCAGCCACATACACCTCAGCTGGCGGGTTCAAATCTAGCCTGGGCCTGCCAAACAACAATGATGGCTGCAACCAAAAAATAGCCGGGCGTTGTGGTGGTCACCTGTAGTCCCAACTATTTGGGAGGTGGAGGCAGGAGAATCACTTGAACCCAGGAGTTTGAGGTTGCTATGAGCTGTGATGCCACAGCTCTCTACCCACAGCGATAGCTTAAGGCTCTGTGTTCAAAAAAAAAGAAAAGAAAAGAAACTAATAAGCCTATTTTAGGCCCTGTTATTTCTTGTCTCTGTAACAAGCACTTGAATCTAATCTAATTGATACAGACACCTGATGCTATGGTAGGCACTTTATAAACCTGATCTCATTTTATTTCTCATGACATAGGTAGAGATTGTTTTATATAAGGTCAATTGAGCTCAGACGGATCACATAGTTAGACAAGTGGCAGAGATAGGATTTGAGATTCCAAACCACTACTATTTCCATGGAGTCTTCCCAGAGCGAATAGGACAGAACAATCATTATAGAACAATGGGAAAAGAAAAGGCATCAAAGCACAGAGATAGGAATAAAGGTGCTGAGTTCTTGGGATTATGAGAAAACTCAACTTCAGGTGGAAAATTCATATTAAAAAACTTACAGCTGGCTCTGCGCCTGTGGCTCAACGGGCTAAGGTGCCAGCCACGTACACCTGAGCTCCAGCCCGGGCCCGCCAAACCACAATGACGGCTGCAACCCAAAAATGGCCAGGCATTGTGGCAGGCGCCTGTAGTCCCAGCTACTTGGGAGGCGGAGGCAAGAGACTCGCTTGAGTCCAGGAATTGGAGGTTGCTGTGAGCTGTGATGCCACAGCACTCTACCCAGGGTGACAGCTTGAGGCTCTGTCTTGAGAAAAAAAAAAAAAGTTATAGCTGGGCAGCGCCTGTAGCTCAGTGAGTAGAGCACCGGTTCCATATATGGAGGGTGGTGGGTTCAAATCCGACCCTGGCCAAACTGCAACAACAACAAAAAACTAGCTGGGCATTGTGGTGGGTGCCTATAGTCCCTGCTACTTGGGAGGCTGAGGCAAGAGAATCGCCTAAGCCCAAGAGCTGGAGGTTTAGGGCTTGCGCCTTAGCCCTTTGAGCTGTGATGCCACATCACTCTACCGAGGGTGACAAAGTGAGACTCTGTCTCTTAAAAAAAAAAACTCTTACAGCCATTGAGTAGAAAAGTCAAGAAGGCAAAGGGTGAGTGGTAAGATTTGTTAAAAACAGGTCCAAAACTGAATGCTGTCAGAATCACTGGGGGTGAGTTATCATTTTCAGAGCAAAGCAGATTGGTTGGAAAGATCACATTCTCTAGAAACAGAGACTCAGCTATATTGCGTTGCTTCATTTGGAACATCTATAGAAGGCCATGAAGAGTCTCAAACTTCTGTGTTTCAGAATTTCAGTTCAATATCCCTCCAACGTTCTACTAGGTGGACAAATGATGTGGCGACAGCAAGGCAGGATTTTCAGGATTCCCACACTCCCCAGCATCTGCCTACTTCCTAGTCCCTTGCCATCCTTCTCCAGTCCTCCTTTTTCCTTTTCCTTACCTTCCCCCCCTTTTTGCTTCGCGTTGCTATATTATTACAGGCCCTGATTAATTAATTATTGAACATGAAATTTCTGCTAACACCAGGCTGATGCCTGTTCTAGTGTGTGAGGGTGACTAACAACAGCAACAGTGATGATTCTGAGTGGGCTTGGGGATGTTGTCTGCCCGTGTGGGCAAGCACTGTTACCACCCCCACTTTACACGTGAGGTGTAGGCGGGTTAAAGTGACACGCTTAAGGGTACACAGATGGTAAGGGACAGAGCAGATCCCAGCCCAGAGCTTGCTGTCTTCACCTCTAGGCTTTGTCGCCTCTAGAACCAAGGGTATTGGACCAGGGGGTTTCCACCAAGTGTGCAATTCTAAACCACCTCGGATGCTCTCGCGAAGAGATGCTGCTGGGCTGACTGCGCACCTGCTCAATGCTTGACTTGTTCGGGAATAGGGGATGGGGCTTGTTGATTTTTAAAAGCTCCCTAGGTGTTGGAGATGAAGCACATTCTCCTTGGTACAGTATCACAAGAATGGAAAAGCAAATGTCCAATGCACCCAATATGAAGCCAGTAGATGAGCTAACTCACACTCACGTAGGACAAAAACTCATTTCAAATCATGAAATGGGGGTTTGGGGTGCTCCCACTGAATGGGCACAGTGTAGGGTGTATGTCACACCTTTTTGGTGCAGGACATAGCTACAAGAGGGACTCTACCTAAGAAGTTCAAATATTGTGATTTGGTTGTCTGTACCCTCACATTAACCTGAAATTTAAAAAAAAAAAAAATCTGGCTTGGCGCCTGTGGCTCAACGGGCTAAGGCGCCAGCCACGTACACCTGAGGTGACGGGTTCGAATCCAGCCCCAGGACCCGCCAAACAACAATGACGGCTGCAACCAAAAAATGGCCTGGCGTTGTGGCGGGTGCCTGTAGTCCCAGCTACTTGGGAGGCAGAGGCAAGAGACTCACTTGAGCCCCAGGAATTGGAGGTTGCTATGAGCTGTGATGCCATGGCACTCTATCCAGGGTAACAGCTTGAGGCTCTGTCTCAAAAAAAAAAAAAAAAAAAAAAAATCTCCCTAGGTGATTTGGACATGTAGTCTTGGTTAAAATACCCACTATGTGATAGAAGGCCCTATCTTCAGCTGCCTAGTAAATCAATATCTACAACCACCATACATGTTTACCAATAGGTAAATCACATCTATAGCCAAAGTGTAACTATTTGTGTAAACATGGGAGCTGTCCAGATAGTATCCAACCATGCATTTCTCTGTTTTTCATAATTATATGGCCAGAGACAGTCTCTCGTATATGTACATATATATGTATTTATCAACAAAGACCAACCTATAAATTATGTATATATATATATATGTAAAAATCATGGCTATCATTATAGCAACTATATTAGTTTATAAGGGGCTAAGGTTATAGCAAGCACTAAATATTGGTAAGCAGAGAAGAGGGCTCCCCAGTCTCCGATGGTCACTATTTGGGTGTGCTGCTATTACTGAGAGCTCACAAGCCCCTGGCCCCTGGCCAGGTGCACTAACCTTCAGGAAGTCATAATAGGCACTGACCATTAGCTGTTGATAATTTGGGGTGGGTTTTTACTGGCTAATCTACCATGTTCCTGGGAATGGGATTTTATGATAGCTCTGGTTCAAGTTAACTTTTGAAATGTGAAATTTCTATTAGAATGCCCGAACATCCTAATAATTAAATCTGATAAGTTCACTGGAAGTTTGAGCCAAGGAGTTCAGGCCAGTTGTGTATCTAATCAAATATCCTTAATTATGAGGGGACCGTTCGTAAAGAGGAGGTACCTCAGCTCTGGGGTGTGAGACGCTGGAGGGTCTACCACACAGGCTTGGCCCTTCCTGGGTACCTGTCTCCCCCCACCCCCCAGTTTGGAGGGTGCAGGAGCTTTCATTTAGCCACGCTGTTTTCTTATTCCAAATTAAATTACCCATCTAGCAATATTTAAATTAACCTTGAGGCTTCTTGGAGAACATAAAAGTTATTTTGAATTATTTTCACCGCCAGGATCAGCATAATTCCTTTCCCAGTCGGCTCAGTAGGAATTCAGTGATAGAGAAACCAATTTTTAAATTAATACAATTTTGTGTTTGTAAGGAAGCCATTATTTTTAATTATCGGGCATTTTCCTCAGCCTGGCTTCCCCAGTTAATAAAACTCAGCTATTTAGCATGATTTTTTATTTTTGCAGAGGGCAGACTTTGGGAAGGCGTTTCCCCTGTGGAATTTTCCCTCAGAATGTTTTGATCTCACCAACCATACGTCTGTCAAAAGGAGGCTCATAAAAAACCCAGAGAAAAGGAAATGCTGTCGTCAAAATGGCCCTGCTGGGCCTATAACCAGTGACTCTAACTTGGCCCTAGGGGCAATGATGGGAGCTAGTGATTTGAGAAACATCAGGGACGGAATTATACTGGGCTGGATGGGTTTCCTGCAGGACATGGTGTAGCACAGCAGGAGAGACTTCAGTTAGACATACAGAAGAACCCGTTGTCCATTCTGCTTCGAGTACGGGAAACCTAAAAACGCTTATCCAGGGAGCTTGAAAGAGTCTTCATGTCTGGAGATGGTTAAAAGCAGAAACACTCTCTATCTGTTAACTTTTTTTTTTTTGAGACAGAGCCTCAAGCTGTCACCCTGGATAGAGCGCTATGGAATCACAGCTCACAGCAACCCCCAATTCCTGGGCTCAAGCGAGTCTCTTGCCTCCGCCTCCCAAGTATCTGGGACTACAGGCGTCTGCCACAACGCCCGGCCATTTTTTGGCTGCAGCCGTCCTTGTTGTTTGGTAGGCCCGGGCTGGATTTGAACCCGCCAGCTCAGGTGAACGTGGCTGGCGCCTTAGCCGGTTGAGCCACAGGCGCCGAGCCACTATCTGTTTACTTCTAATAAAAAATATAAAATAAAAGCACAAGTGCCTGCCTGCCTTGGAGAGTTTGGTTATTTACTTCCCCAGAGGAAAAGCCTGACCTAGATGACATCTTCATTTCCTTTTTGGGTCACTCCTCCGGGATTTAAAATCAGCTTCCCAGCTCCCATACAAGAAGACACAGGCTACATCAGGATCAGTGCTTGTGCTGACAAAACAAGTTGCTATAAATTTAATATTAGCTTAAATAATGCATCATTAGAAGGGTAAGCCTCTGCAAATACATTAAATAATGCATTCCCCAAGCAAACATTATTTTTGGATGACTTGCTATTTTGGATGGAGGTAAGCTAGAAAGGTGGAAAGACCTGAATTTGAGTTGCAGTTTTGACACTGACTAGCTTTGTCATTCCAAAGCCATATACCTTCTCTATTTGTGGCTCAGTCTCCCCATCTGCAATGGTCTGTGGGCTCTGGGTGGGTAGGGCCTTTATCTCATTTTTCTTAGTGTCCTATTGTTTTTGAAAGTGCTTGGTGCTCAATGAACATTTGCAAATAAATTAGACTGAGTACAAGAACCCTCCCTGCCAACTCTAGTGATCTAAAGTTCTAACATGGAAAACCAAGAATAGAAAATATGTCTAGGACATTTGTGATTTCCAAATATCTGAAAGGCTTCATTCCAAAGAACGATTAAAGTCATTCTGGAAGGCTCCGGGGACCCAAAATTAAATAGGCAGGAGTGGGAAGGAGCAAATTTTCATGATGTCAACTAAAATCCCATTTATTCATTCGTCTAGTATTTACTGAACACCTACTATGTGCTTGTCACTGAAGACAGAGCATGACAGTTATGGCCCCTGCCCTAGAGGATCTTGGAGGCCAGAGGAGAATTAAAGACAGGTGAACCGACAACTAAAAACATTACATTTTTTTATGTACATTATTCCGGTGACAGGTATGCTAAAAGCCCTGACCTCAGCATTATGCAATTCATCCATGTAATAAAAAACACTTGTAGCCCTTAGAGCTATTGAAATAAAAAAAGCGAGTGTGGTGATAAGATTAAACACAGGAAAAAGAATTTTGGGTATGAAGGAGGGACTTGAAACTAGAATTGAGGCTGACAAGGACAGTTTCCAGAGAAAGTGCTGTCTCAGTGGGGGCCTAAAAGATGTGTAAAACTTTCTTTTTTTATTTTTTCGAGACACAGTCTCATCCTGTCACCCTGAGTAGAATGCTGTGACTTCTACAGGTACCCACCACAACACTGGCTCGCTCCCTAGTGGCTGGGACTGCAGGTACCTGCCATGATGCCTGGCTAGTTTTTTAGTAAAGACAGGGTCTCCCTCTTGCTCAGGCTGGTCTCAAACTCCTGAGCTCAAGGGATCCACCAGCCTTGGCCTCGCAGAGTGCTAGGATTACAGGTCTGAGCCACTGCAGCTGGCAGTATGAGTAAAACTTTGACAGGTGGGGGTTTGAGAAGAGCCAGGGAGAATATTCCAGGGGAGGAGGTCAACTAGTCGAGCCCAGTTCTGCACAGACAGCGGGCTTCTTTTTCTGGTGGTGCTGGGGTATTCTAGTGGAGGAGGTGCTCCCTAGAAGGGAGGCGTCTGGTGTGGAGACTCAGCGCAGATGATGGGAATGGGCTGTTTGTTATGTCCCCTCAGGTATGTTTAGTGTTTCCTAGCTGCCAGGAAGGATCCAGATGGGTGCTCCTTTGTGAGCCCCGGCAGGCAAATGGGCAGAAGACTTCTGAAAACCGAAGATCCTTATCAGTGCCCACAAGGCTCCACCCCTCAACCTCACCCTCAGCAAGGTGATTCCTTTCCTTCTGCATAAGACACAGGGCCTTTGCATATGCTGGTGTCCCAGCATAGGAGGCTTTATTTCTACCCCGTGCCTAGAAAATTCCTGCCTACTTTTCAGTTCAACTATCACATTCTCCAAGTGGTCTTAACCTAAGTCATATATTCCCTATTTATCCTCACCCTAGATTTTTCTTCATAGCACCCATCACACTTTCTTTACGTTATTCGTACGTTCATTTACTATCTGGTTTCCCCTTCTTAAGATATAAGCTCCATTGGGGTCTTTTCACTTTTCCATCTTACCATACAAAACAGAAGTCATGCAAAAGTAATGTTTGCTTGGGAATATATTATTTAATGTGTTTGCAGAGCCTTGCCCTTCTAATTATGTGCTATTTAAGCTTATGTTACATTTACCATGAGTTGTTCTGTCTACACAAGTGCTGCTTACAGGTTGAATCTTAACTTCGTGGGGTTAAGTTTTGTTCACTCAGGCACACTTAGTGCTTATGGGAGTGTTAAGAACATGGTAAGTGTTGGAAAAACAAAGTATTAGTCATTCATTCTAATGAATGACTGTATTGTGGGAGGAAGGCAGCTGATAAGACCCAGGCTTTCATGCGTGTGACTTGTGTGTGTTCACAGACCTGCCTGAGCGGGCTGCATGTGGTACTGGGCTCGTGAGTGTGTGTTCACACATGCAGCACAGCAGTCCGCCACCTCTCTCCTGTGTCACTGTGATGTGCCATGTAAGTAAAAGTAGCACATGCCAACGCGTAATTGGAATGTCATATTAATTATATGGAAACCAAAACAAAATTACTAACTCCCACTTCTTTTTGGAATGCGAATAACAGTAATACCAATATCATGATGGAAGATTATCTTGGAAGCAATTTTTCTTTTGTTCTGCTACCTACATATGTAGCTGCTTCTTGCTTTTGCAATCTCTATAGAAATTATAATCAGGAAGAAATATCCTAGAGGGGGTTAGATGTTTTCCTTTTCAAAGAAAATCTGCATTTTAGCAAAGAGCAGAATCTTAATAGAAGGGGTCAATTTCAGTTCTGCCTTCTAAAAGCCTAGAAGAAAAAAACACTTGCTGGGGTGCAGGGAAATACGACATTAACACTTCCATAGGCCAGGGGTTTGCTTTGTGATTAGGCTTTGAAGGAATGGAGGATGTACAATGTATCTGCAGTGCTTGTGTTTTAACCTAACATCCCTTCCTTCGGTGGGTAAGCCCCTTTCTCTAAGGTTTCCCTGCCTCGGTGGTTTTATTGAGATGTCCATCATAGGACATGGGTGTGGGCATGTGACCTGTGCCTGGCTGATCATAGATTCCCCCATCTCCCTTACCAGTGATTGGCCTAGGGATGGTAACCCATCTCTGCCAGGCCAATTGTTTTTCTGTGAGTTATTTATTTATTTATTTATTTATTTATTATTATTATTATTATTTGGAGATAGAGCCTTAAGCTATTGCCCTGGGTAGAATGCTGTGACATCACAGCTCACAGCAATCACAGCTCACAGCAACCTCCAACTCCTGGGCTCAAGCGATTCTCCTGCCTCCACCTCCCAAGTACCTGGGACTACAGGCACCCACCACAATGCCTGGATATTTTTTGGTTGCAGCCGTCATTGTTGTTTGGCGGGCCCGGCCTGGATTCGAACCTACCAGCTCAGGGCTATGTGGCTGGTGCCTTAGCCACTTGAGCCACAGGCCACTGAGCCTCTGTGAGTTGTTTTTTAAAAAATAGAAATGCTGGGCGGTGCCTGTGGCTCAATGAGTAGGGTGCCAGCCCCATATACTGAGGGTGACAGGTTTAAACCCAGCCCCGGACAAATTGCAATAAAAAATTAGCTGGGCGTTGTGGTGGGCGCCAGTGGTCCGAGCTACTTGGGAGGCTGAGGCAAGAGAATTGGCTAAACTGAAGAGCTGGAGGTTGCTGTGAGCTGTGACACCAGAGCACTCTACCGAGGGTGACAAAGTGAGACTCTGTCTCTAAAAAAAAGAAATGTTGGCTCTGCGCCCGTAGCACAGTGGTTATGGTGCCAGCCATGTACACGAGGCTAGCAGTTTTGAACCCGGCACAGGTCTGCTAAACAACAATGACAACTGCAACAAAAAAAATAGCCAGGTGTGTGGCGGGCGCCTGTAGTCCCAGCTACTTGGGAGGCTGAGGCAAGAGAATAGCTTAAGCCCAGAGTTTGAGGTTGCTGTGAGCTGTGACACCAGAGTACTCTACCAAGGGTGACACAGTGAGACCCTGTCTCCAAAAAAAATAAATAAATAAATAAAGAGAAATGCTGGAGGAAATCCCTTCCCCTTTCCTCTGCATTCACTAAGCTGACATGTATAAGCCTGCAGTCAACTTTGGCTCAGTCTGCCTGACCCCCGTGTGAGGAGGACATTAGTCTACTGTGGGAGAAAATTAGCCAACTGCTAAAGAAACACTGCCGTGAGATGGGAGGGGACGGAGAGACGGCGCATCCGAGGACCATCTTGGAGTCTAGGGCTGGCTCCTCTCTGTGGTAGCCCATCCAGTGACACAGCACACGCTCTGTTGTGCTAGGCTGATTTGAGTGGCTGTGGGAAGATTCTAGACCAGCGGTTCTCAACCCATGGCTCGCGACCCACAGGAACTATTAAAGGGTCTCGGCACTAGAAAGGTTGAGAAGCACTGCTCTAAACAGATATGGGGAAGGTGTGAACTTGTACCCGCCTTTCGAGGGGGAGCATAGGCACGCTAAGCGCCTTCAAGGAGGAGCCCAAAGAAGGTGCAGTTATGTCATCCTTTGTCACCTGCTGCCTTTTGCCCACCACATAGCTTTGTCACAGTGGTGAGATGGTCCCTGTGCTCATGGAGGCTGCAGATGCCATATGATTCGTGTGTCTGGGAAAGGTAAGAGAGAACAGAGAAAGGAGTGCAGGGTAGTGACGGGGAGCAGAGAGGTCTCTTTTGAAGGAGATTCCAGGAGAAGACAAGCACGCCCTTGGAAGGCACAGTGAGTACCTCCTGCTCTGAGTTGGGGCAGGGATGAAGCTCCGGGAAGAAGGTGGGGTCCTGGCCCACCCATCTGCTGTCTTACAGTTCCCCAGCCCGTAAGGAAGAGTCACTGACCATTTCCTCTGCGACAGATGTCCCTCGATTCTTTCCTCTGACTGGAAGACTGGGAAGAAGGGCACCTGGTGGGGCGGAGTGTCACTGGGCGCTGCTCTATCATGATGCC
This sequence comes from Arctocebus calabarensis, assembly GCA_963573935.1. Taxonomy (NCBI): domain Eukaryota; kingdom Metazoa; phylum Chordata; class Mammalia; order Primates; family Lorisidae; genus Arctocebus; species Arctocebus calabarensis. The sequence goes on from CAUYON010071260.1 coordinate 25,934, forward strand.
CTCACTGAGACTTCATCTTTGAGCTCCATGGGTGCTGTGAGCTTTGGGCCCTCACACCCCTCAGCTTGCCAGTCCCTGGGAAGGGTCAGGCCATCTGCTTTGACCCCCAGTTGCTGCCACAGATTCTCTCCATATTCCCTGCTTTTCAGGGGGGAGCAAGGATTATGGGGTGCTGGTGTAATGGTTTTATTTTAAACTTCATTCAGTTTCTTCCCATTTCAAGAGGCAGGGTTGGGGCTGCTGGATTCTCACATCTCTGTCATGAATTTCAGCTCCCAGCTTCTCCGCATCATACAGCCCAGAGTGTGGATGGCCACCCAGCCCCCTAGTCTCTGTCATCACCTGGACGGCACTTCAGAAAGTCAGCACGACACAGCAACCTGCTAGCTGTCCAGTCTGCTCCACAGCGTGCACTAAATATCCCCCCGATCCCTCTCCCCTTCTTTTCACTCTTCACTACTAGTGACATAGTTTCTTGTATTTTTTTTTGAGACAGAATCTGGGTAGAGTGCTGTGGCATCACAGCTCACGGCAACCTTAAACTCTTGGGCTTAAGCGATTTTCTTGTCTCAGCCTCCTGAGTAGCTGGGACTCCAGGCGCCCGCCATAATGCCTGGCTATGTTTAGAGACGAGGTCTGCTCTGGCTCAGGCTGGTCTTGAACCCCTGAACTCAGGCAATCCACCTGCCTTGGCCTCCTAGAGTACGGGGATCACAGGTCTTAGTTTCTTGTTTGGATTAATGCAACACCCTTGGTGTCCCTTTCCTTCTGTCCTGTCTTTGTCTAATCTGTCCCTGAGGGAGTGGCGGGACCTCTCTAATGCCACTCATCCCAGCAGCACATCACTCTCCTACTGAAGCCCAGGATGGACGGCCCACTGCCCTCAGGGCAAACACTAGCCTGGAGTCACGCTTCCCCCAAGTGTGACTGCACATGCTCTTTATCTGCTCGGTGCTGTAACTCGTGCACCCTCTCTCCAACCATACCGAGCTAAGAGTTTTCTGAAATATCTTTCCCTTTTTGGCTTTTTGGACTTTTTACAAGGGATACTCTCTGTTTCTCATCACCTTTGTCCTGAATCTTGAGCCTGGCTAATTCCAGCTGCTCTTCAGACCGATTCCAACTCCTTTGGGAAGCCCTTCCTGAGTCCGTATCAACCCGGAGACCTGATCACGAGGGCAGAAACCCTGCTGTGCGTTCACCAAACCTTCTTTTATCCTTTTCTTCATGGACACTCAGGAAAGGCAACATTTCCCAGCATCTCCTCACAGTTCAGCTGCGGGCCCCTGCTGGTGTCTTTCCCAGGGTGGGTGGAAGTAACGCCTGCTGTGCCCAGGCCTGCTCACCAATCCCTCACGAATCACGGTGCTCTGTCCCCTTCTGCAGAGACTGCAGAGGCCACGTGCTAGAGAGGGCAGATCACTAAGAAGGCCGCCTAATGGGCTCGTACTTCGATGTGTTAAGCCCCTGGGACTTCAGGGTAAATTTGCTAGCTGGCCACAGCCTATGTTCTTTTTTTTTTTTTTTTTTTTTGAGACAGAGCCTCAAGCTGTCCCCCTGGATAGAGTGCCATGGCATCACAGCTCATAGCAACCTCCAATTCCTGGGCTCAAGCGAGTCTCTTGCCTCTGCCTCCCAAGTAGCTGGGACTACAGGCGCCCGCCACAACGCCCAGCCATTTTTTGGTTGCAGCTGTCATTGTTGTTTGGAGGGTCCTGGGGCTGGATTCGAACCCGCCAGCTCAGGTGTACGTGGCTGGCGCCTTAGCCCGTTGAGCCACAGGCGCCAAGCCCAGCCTATGTTCTTTTGACCGGCACAAGTGAGCATCCCCTCCTTGTGGTATTGGCCTCTAGTGTAGCTTCCATCACAGTACTGGCGAGCTCTGGGGAGTCTGGTCAGTTGAGGGCCCAGTTGAGGGCCCACGGCTCACAGCACCCATGGAGTTCAAAGGAGATGAAAAGTCTCAGTGAGGGCATCATGGTAGAACAGCGCCCAGTGAGACTCTACCCCACCTAGGTATCCTTCTTCCCACAGTCTTCCAGCCAGGAACATTTCTCCATGAGACTGCTGGTTCCTTGGTGGCAGGGACTCAGCTTTCTTTCTCTTTCTCTACTCATTCTATGGAGCTGGACAGGAAGTTGGCACTTTTCCAGGAATGAAGACTATCACAGCCCCATTCAACAGTGGAGCGGGAGAGCAAAGACACAGCAAGCCTAAAGAGAAGACTCCACGCTGTTGTTGGCCGAGACCGCCATTGTCTATGTAGGCCAACAGGTATCTTTGCTTCAGGGGCTGTGTGCTCCCTGCTGTGGGGGCCCATGAAGCATCTGAGGGAGAGGTCACTCCCCAGATTCCTTAATCCATATTACACCCAACCTTTCCCTTATACCTCCTTCCAACTGCTCCTCTGCAATTTCCAGGAGTTGCTTTTATTTCATTCACTAAACAGTTTATGAACTGAATTAAAATAAATGAGATGCAAATAAATTCCAGGCTTTCTCCCTCATTTTCAAATTACATTTTCAGTCCACTCAACCTGTTATAATCTCATAGTGATTTTCATTTAAGAGAGCTAAATGGATATGTGATTGTTGTTACAGGAACTAACACCAGACAATTAAATGTTGAGGTGTTGATAGATAAAGCTGTGTTTTGATTTGCATAAACATGATGCCAGCAAATCTAACCCTGGCAGAAATTCACTTATAAGACTTGCGTGCCTAACTTCTGCTAATTACCACAAGTACCATTATTAAGATTTTTAATATTCAGAGTTTGGGATTATAGCCATTTTATTTCAGGGTCACATTTATCTTTATTTTGAAAACTTACTCAAAATGCATAACTGATTTATCAGAGAAAAGGCACGATTACTACTTATAATCAACTTCTACAGTGCAGCGTATCAAAAATCAATTACACAGCCCTGAAATCCAGTCATTAAGGATTTAGCTACTAATCTCATTCCATTTTTGTCTTTAGGAAGACACTGCAGCTTGCAACTCTGCAGATACCAGCAGAGGAAGAAAACATGGGAAACTGCTGATAACCTAATGTAGAGACTTAAACTCCAACCAGACAAAGGCAGAATCTTAATAAGGAGGGACTTGGCTCTGCAGAGAGGTCACCTGGGCTGGCCGGATTTCAATCTGGCCACATGGCAGAAGTTACACCCCAAGTTTGGCCTATGCTGGGCCTTCTCCCAGGAATTCCGCGGTATTTGTTAAAGTCTATCTTGTTCCATTGTTTCCTACCTTCCTAGTGCATCTGCAATTATTTTACTTACTTAATAGTTTATTTATTATCTGGTCCCTCTCTCATCGCCCCCAGCTCCTGAACATAAGCTGCAGAATGGTAGGGGCTTTGTTTTGTTTGCATAGCCCCAGTGCCTGGCTCATTATATGGGTTCAACAAGCTTGCTGAATTTGATGAAGACTGGGGTCCTCAGGATTCCTCCTCCGCCCTCTGGGGAAAGTGTTGGCACAATGGTGGGAATTGGTCCCTCTCAGTGAAAGGTTTAAGCCACTAGAGTCGGAACCCCTAGGGCCACGATCATCTGGATGACCATGGGTCTAAATGGAAGCTGTGTGGCCCGGTGGTCAGGAATACCAGCAAGTGTGCTAGAAAGAAAGATGGAACTGGGGTCAAGTCCTGGCTATACCTTTTCTAGACATTGTGTGTATCTTTGGATAAGTTATTTAGCTTCTCTGGAAAATGGAGTTCATAATAACTATCCCCACGGGGCATTGAAAAGATAAAGATAACACGAGTGTTTAACACAGGGCTTGCATCATAAAAGTCTTCAATGAATGTTAAATATTAGTTTTTAAAAGATGTAACATGGGGCAAGTTGCCTACTCTGGGGAAGGGAGGGTTGGTGACAGCTTCCTACTGAAGTCTGGTTGTTACTTCATCATGGGGTCACTCCCTGACCCCCACAGGCTGAGTGAAGCCTGCTCTGTAGTCATGCTGGACCTCAGACATACTGCTGTCTTTCTGCTTCACCTGGGATTATCTCGTGACTGTGTATCCTATCACACTGTCAACTCCTTCAGTCTACAGAATATCCTTTTATACTTCTGTTCTTCCAATATTTAGCAAATTACATGGCACCTAGCAGTCACTACCACTAATTTATTAGTTGAACTTGCCACAAAGTGAAAACTGAGGAGGAAGATGGCAAGTGATACCTCTATAGATGCCATGGCACGTCAGTCCCCATAGCCGGAAATGGTCGTGTTTTCAGGCTAATTCTTTGGAAATGGAGAACACTTTCCCCAAAGGAAGATGGCTTCTACCCTTCCCCCCAAAAGAACTTGCCTTTTCCAGGAAAGAAAAGAATAATGGAGGCTTGGAAAAGCTGGGAAATGTTCTTAGCTCTGTTCTCAGTTTGTGGCAACAAATTTGGGTGGAACCACTTACCCGGAGCTTCCTGCCAAAGATGGTGACTTTGCCTTTAATCTGTTCCTTTCTTAGGCGCCACTCAATGGAGTTTAAGCCATTCTCCATGGGCAGGGAGATGTTGCAGCGCCCGATGGTGGGGGTGATGGTGCCTGCCAGGACGTGGGGCTCACTGTGGAAGCTGACACCCATCCCGTTAGCATACATCACCCTCAGGGTCCCGTTATTACAGAGCTGGTAGCTGTTCCGCACTTGATCTGGAAAAATGTAAGTGGGGGGGGGTGGGGAGAGGGAAAGAAATTATCTACTCTATTAGTCAGAAGAGAATAGAACCCTATTTTTATAGGTTTCCATGGTACTTTGCAGCCATCAGTCTAAGGCTGCCTTCAATTAGCACACATATGACGTGAATGTGAGTAGCAGAGATACTACTGATCCATGTAAAGAAAAACATAATATGCAGCACTCCAGAAATAATTATGCCGTGATATTTTTCTTTTACTCACTGAAGACTATTAATAGTACATTTAAACATTTAAGGATGTCTATTGCCTACACAATTTGTGTCAATCAAATTCCTGAACTTTAACATATATATTTTAGCTTGTGTGGAACAACATAAATGAAAGAAAAACCACTTTAATTCTTTTTACCTACCATGTAACCCCGGGGTGGTTGTCTGACCACAGGTCAGATCCACTGCAAAGTTAGTTCAGGATTCCTCAAGAGAATCAAGAAAAAGATAACCTTCTTGCCCACCCCCCATGATTTTGCTTTGACCCACCAGAATGCCACCTCCCCTCAAGAGAACTCTGAAGACGCCAACAGCGCAGGGGCTACAGGCTTTCCCGACATTCGGAACCACACAAGGGACAGACTCACGGGCCAGAGAAAGAGAGATGGTAAGGTTGGTGGCCGGGTGGTGCATTACCCAGAAAAGCCCCTTGTCACAAACCATGGGGGCTGATAATGTGTGTTTCTTTCCAAATGCCAATCAGACATGAGCCAATCAGACTTCTGACCTTTTCCTTGATCAGAAAGTTACAGGAAGGAAATGTGACTCAGAGACTCTTTTTACAGATATATTGCTTCCTGATTGTCTGGGCAAAGGAGCTGGGCTGGGCTGGCCTCCAAGGTGTCAGCTTTTGGGGCAGTGAGCAAGTGTGTACCTGTCGCTCCTGTGGCTCCAGCCATCGTGCAGGACAGAATCTACATCATTAATCATTTGGCTGAGCAGAAATAGAGTCATTGAAACTGGCTCTGTCGTGGATAATAGTCCAGAAATGTCACCATTTATCTACTGAGAGGACACTGTTATCCTCTGACAACAGGCTAGCCCACCAACATTATATCTTAATTAAAAGAAAAATTAATCTGCATAGTTTGTTTTCTTGCCAGCCCCAGTGCTCATCCTGGGCTGCAAAACACGTCCTATAGCAACAATAGCAGTGGGGTGGTCACAAACCTTTGGGATCTCAATCTTGGCAAGAGATTGCTAAAGAGCTCTGATACCAGGGCAACCAACCCAACAAACAAATGCTTAAAAAGAGAGAATCAGAAAGAAACAGCAAAGTGCAAAATCAAGTGTTAGGCCCGCGAAGGTAACCGTGTGTTGGTTTGGAGGGGAATGGTGGTGACGGGAGGTAGGAGGTGGGGAGACTATGTGGGGATGGGGACTGACATTTTCAGATGACTGTGTAGGCATTTCCAAATACCTCTATATCTGGTCAGGTATAGAGGACCTTCTTCTGTATCTGTCATTTTCTACAAGGTGGACCTTTTATTCAGTTTGCTGTAGACATTGGAAAACAGAATGCCCAGGGGTACTCTAGGTTTCCAGGCTAGGAAACTCACAGCTCTGGGATTGGCTGGGTTCTTGTATGGAGTGAGTTTGTGGGTAGGAAAGTGAGGAGTGGGAGGCTTACCTTGTACCACCGTGTAGGAGGCCTCCACTGAAGACAGGTTGGTGATGACAGTGACGTCGTCATCCCGGTTGGAGTTCTCAATGTCAATGGTGATAGATTTCTCCATTTCCCGGTGCAGACTAGTCACCACCCCCGTGGGCCGTGTCACATTGGTCAGGCGGCCCTCGTGATCATAGCTGGAGGAAAAGAAGCATTGGTTGGGAGCTCAGGCACTGGGGCTGAAGACTTTCTTGACATTCAGAACCATACACTGTCATAATAAAAACTCCAAGCTGCCCCGAGAAGTGGTGGTGATACCTTCTGCTACTCACTGACCGAGCAGACTTCAGTTCAGTGAAACCATTTCACCTGGTCTCCAGCTGTGTGTGCTCAATGATGCTTTCTCGAGTTAGAACAGCTAAGCATCCGTTGGCGAGCATCTTTGGCCTTTTAATAATTTATGTGTTCATAAAGCCACCAAATTAATCTTCCTCAAACATCAGTTTCATCATGTTACTTGTTTTTTTTTTATTGTTGGGGATTCATTCAGGGTACAAGAAACCAGGTTACACTGATTGCATTTGTTGGGTAAAGTCCCTCTTACAATCGTGTTTTGCCCCCAAAAGGTGTAGCTCACACCAAGTCATCATGTCACTTCTTTTGCTGAACAAACTATACTCTTACACTGTTCGTTCCCTCAAATACAAATCCGGCATTTGGGAGCATTCAAGTCCTGAGCCCTCCACAGGGGTATGACCTTGTTCCACTTGTCACCTCATAGACCTCTGGACAGTCAGCCTGGGCCAAATGCGACCTCCATAAATTGGCTCCTAGAAGGCCTGGCTGCACATAGCTTATTCTTTGGCCCTAAATCCCCACCAGCCACAGCTCAGCTCTCCAAGCAGCCTTCTTGGGCAGTTTTCTCAATGACTCACTTTACTGCAGTCGTCCTCAGCCCCCAAGTCCAAGAACACCAGTGAGCATGACCTACTGTCTGCAAATAGCCTGAAACTGGGGCCCCTTTCTTTATGTCTATTGGTTATCTTTACCCTTTTCTCAAGGTGTGAAGTTTTTCTCCCCTACCTCCTTTATTTATTTATTTATTTTGAGACAGAGTCTCACTTTGTCGCCCCTAGTAGAGTGCCATGGGGTCATCCTCAGACTCTTGAGCTCAAGCAATTCTCTTGCCTCAGCTTCCCAAGTAGCTGGGATTATAGGGGCCTGCCACAATGTCTGGCTATTTTTAGAGGCTGGAGAGTGAGGAGTCTTACTCTAGCTCAGGCTGGTCTTGAATTTGTGAGCTCAGGTGAACCGCCCACCTCAGCCTCCCAGAGTGCTGGGATTACAGTGAGCCACCAGGCCTGGCCCCCCACCTCCTTCAGTCAGAAACTTTGGTGTTCCCGTTGGGGTGGCCTTTCCCCACCCTGGGAGATCTGCTGTGCTCTGAGAGCCTCGGCCCTCCTTGCCCCCAGGGAAAGGAAAGCTGGCTCTTCCCACACTCTGGATGTAGAGCTCTTACAGTTCTCTCAAATCAGTGCTGTGACTGGAGGGGGTGCAGGATGGCATTTTTTGCTTAGAAGGTAAAGAAGAAGGGAAGATGGCTTGAGCCCTGGGGTGACTCCTTCTGGACTGGGAAGAGGGACAAAGTCGGCAGGTTCTGAGCAATACAAACTGGAGCTTGTACAGCGCAGGAGGATCCTGTGGAATGGCCGGTGAGCAGGGGAGAGAGCCCCAGTGGCCTAGCGGACTTGGTCACATCATGCTTAAGACTACAGAATCAGAGACAAGGTGCTCAGAACTCGCTGGGAACAAACGCCATCCGAGAGACTCAGCCTCTGGGGCAACTGAAAAAGGTCAAGCTCTGCAGGTGTTTAAAAGCTGAGAGTGGAACCCTGTTAAGCTGGCAGGGTAAAGATTGGGGTAGATGGGGGTCGGGGAAGCTCAAAGCAGGAAGCCTGGCGAGTTCAGTGGCCCAGCCCTTAGCTTCCACTCCCACCACAGGCCCAGGCACCAGCCAGTGGGTGGTACAGAAACACATTCCCTGGAAAGGCCTGGAGGTGTCACTAGGAATGGGACTCAGGTGTTGTAAGTCAAGGGGGCTTCTTGGTGCTTTCTTACCTGCTGAAAGAACTGCCTCTCAGACAGGAGTACAAAGATGTTATTTACAATAGTGACAAATTAGAGCAATCTAAATGTTCATTGATTGAAACTTCATTAAATAACCAATGATCTATCCATAATGTTTCTACCTATGAAGCGTTGAGATTGGTGACACAGATCTCTAGTTATCGGCATGGACAAATGTATGTATTGTTGGCTAGAGAGTAAAGTTCAAAATACACTTCGTGCTCCAGGCAGGGTGGCTCATGTCTGTTATCCTAGCACCTTGGGGTGCCAAAGAGGGAGCATCCCTGGAGCTCAGGAGTTTTGAGACAGTGTGAGTGAAAAGTCAGACCCCATTTCTACTAAAAATAAAAAAATCAGCCAGGCATTGCGGTGAGCACTTGTAGTTCCAGTTACTCAGCAGGCCGAGGCAAGAAGATCACTTGAGCGCGGGAGTTGGACATTGCTGTGAGCTGGGCAGACGCTAGGGCAGTCTATTCTGGGTGATAGAGTGAACCTCTGTCTCCCAAAACAAAACACTCCTTGAAAGCATGCATTTTCAGGTTTTCTTGGGTGGGTGGCAGTGCAAAAAAAAAAAAAAAATGCGTATGTGTAGGGGAAATTCTCTGAAGTATAGACATCAAAAAAAAATTTTTTTTTTTTTTTTTGAGACAGAGTCTCATTATGTTGCCCTCAGTAGAGTGCTGAGGTCACAGCTCACAGCAACCTCAAACTCTCAGGCTTAAGTGATTCTCTTGTCTCACCTTCCCAAGTAGATGGGACTACAGGCACCTGCCACAATGCCTGGCTATTTTTTTGTTGCATTTGCCATTGCTGTTTAGCTGGCCCGGGCTAGGTTCAAAGCTGCCAGCCTCAGCCACTGAGCTACAGGCACCGCCTAGACATCCAAACATTAAAGGTGGTTTATTTTTGTGTGGAGTCTTGACTAATCGTTGTTTTCTTTTTGCTTTGTTTTTTTTTTTTTGTAGAGATAGTCTTATTTTATTGCCCTCAGTAGAGTGCCGTGGCGTCACACAGCTCACAGCAACCTCCAACTCCTGGGCTTAGGCAATTCTCTCGCCTCAGCCTCCCAAGCAGCTGGGACCACAGGCGCCCGCCACAATGCCTGGCTATTTTTTTGTTGTGGTTTGGCTGGGGCCAGGCTCGAACCCGCCACCTTCGGTACATGGGGCCAGTGCTCTACCCACTGAGCCACAGGCACTGCCCTGTTTTCTTTTTCATATGTTCCATAATTTAGGACTTATTTATAATTAATATGCTTACTTTCATGTTTCACAATCAGAAACAAAAGGGTGTTTTGTTTTTTTTTTGAGATAGAGCCTCAAGCTGTTACCCTGGGTAGAGTGCGTGGCATCACAGCTCACAGCAACCTCCAATTTGTGGGCTCAAGCGAGTCTCCTGCCTCCACCTCCCAAGTAGCTGGGACTATAGGCGCCAGCCACAATGCCCGGCCATTTTTTGGTTGCAGCTGTCGTTGTTGTTTGGCAGGCCTGGGCTGGATTTGAACCCGTCAGCTCAGGTGTACGGCATGGCTGGGTCCTCAGCCGGTTAAGCCACAGGTGCCAAGCCGAGGGGGTGTTTTTTTTTTTTTTTGAGACAGAGTCTCACTTTGTCACCCTTGGTAAAGTGCCGTGGCGTCACAGCTCACAGTAACCACCAGCTCTTGTGCTTAGGTGATTCTCTTGCCTCACCCTCCCGAGTAGCTGGGACTATAGGAACCAGCCAGAACGCCCGGCTATTTTTTTTGTTGTTGTTGAAGTTTGGCAGGGGCCGGGTTTGAACCCACCACCCTTGGTATATGGGGTTGGCGCCCTACCTACGGAGCCACAGGCACATCCCCAAACAAAAGGTTTTTGAAAAATAAGAAAATATAGCAATTCTAAGAGATTGGGCACAGGGTGTCCAGTGTAGCCCTTGGTAACACACAGTTCCCGCCGTTTGCTGCTCAGCAAGGACTATGGGAGGAGTTCATTCTCTGGGGCTCAGGCAAGGATTTTAATTCCAATCCATTGTCTTTCTGGGGCACCTGCAATGTCCAGGTTGTTCTGCTTCCTTATGCAATAAATCGTAGGAACTGGAATCTCTCAAGAAGATTCAGCAGCATGCAGCTCTGCTTACCCCACTGCCCCCAGGATATCTTCAGATCTAGATCTCTTTGCAAGGTGCTTGGCTTGTAGGAGCTAGAAGCTAGGAGTTTTAGCGATGGGATCTCAATATTACCCCAGTGGAACTGACAGGCCGTGGTCAGTGTGGTGCTGGATGCTGCCTCTGACTACTCACTCCATCAATAAATGTTCATCAAGCACCTGTTAGGTGCCATGCATTGTTCAAGGTAATGGGGGTATGGCAGAGAACGAAAGAAATACAAATCCTTGTGCTCATGTTAGATAAAGAGGTAGGGCAAAACCACACTAAGATTGAAAATTTAGTGCATGTCTGATGGCGAGTGACTGAAGACTAACAGAAAGAAGGAGAGAGAGGAGAAAAGAGAAAGATTGTGAAGGGGCCATGCAGGCTGCTCCTCCCACTCTGGGAATTTAGCAGGCACAATGGGATTTCCAAAGGGCACTCCGATGTCCTTTCCATTTGTGCCCAGCTCTCAAAAAGCTTCTGGACACAAGGAGGAGGAGAAACAATGGTAAATCGTAAAGGTGCTCATACCGGCTTCACGAATCGCAATCTCTGCTTACTCTAAACTAACTTGGGAAGTCAACTTCCATGCCTTCCTCGGGCCAGAAGTTGCTTCTGGATTGGAAGAAGGAGTTGAGCATAAGGCTGTTTCTCATTTCTCTCTTCTGGAGGGCCTGTCCTTAAGAGCGATGTGTTTTCTGCCCTTCTGGACTCCACATTTGCTAAGGCAGACTCTGCTTCTGCAGGAAATGGGAGGCAGCAGTGCAGCGCAGGACACATTCAAAGTGACCTAACGTGCAAGGTGCATTCTTCAATTCTGTCTTCCTAAAATAAATCTCTGTCTGACTCCTGCATCCACTATGCAGTTGGCTGTTTGAGACCTGAGGGGTGGGATGGAGACAGAGGTGTGTGTAATGATTTCCCTCAAGTCCCATTAGCATCTCCTCTTTATTGAAATTCTATACGCAGAGCACTTTGCTAATTTCTAAAAATGTATTATCTCAGCGGATTAGCATAATGCCCCTGTGGAGCGTGTATCATTATCCCCTTGTGACAGATGTGAACATTGAGGCTCAGAGAGGTTAAATCTCTTGTCCAAGGTCGGTCACTCAGTATATGGGGGAGGGACCATCTACACCCCTGTTATACTGACACCAAGATCCAGGAGCTTTCTGGTATACCACACTGTCTTTCAGGGAAGGCTGTGAAAATCTGTGTTCTTTCAGGGATAGAACTAGACTAGGATACGTCTTCTAACAGGACCCAAATGACTCACTTCTGGGGAAATATTACAGCAAGGCTGGGGCTTCCTGGAACTTTCTGGAACTGGCTGATCATAAATTGGAGCCAGGGTGACTCATTAGTGTTATTTCCCACTGCTTGTCTCTCCAGCTCCCAGTCATTGATGGACTGGCCTTGAGCTATCTCTTCCCCCCAAATCAGGACAGGTCCCAGGGAGAGTCGGAAGATTGATTTCCAAATTCTATTCCCAGCCCTGCCATGGGACATGGGACATGGTGTGTAATGTAAAGAAACTAGACTTGGACGTATGCAGTCATGCTTCCCTACTGACTCCTGTGTGGCCTTGGGAGAATCACTTCTCTTCTCTGAGCCTCTTTCTTTATCCATAAAATGGAGACAATCAAACTTATAATGTCATTGTGATGACTGAGCAGATAAACAGCTTCTTTGCCTATAAATATAACTTTTTTTTCTTTTTCTGAGATAGAGTTTTGCTCTGTCACCTGGGCTAGAGTCAGTGGCAGCATTGTAGCTCACAGCAACCTCAAATGTCTGGACTCAAGCCATCCTGTCTTTTTTTTTTTTTGAGACAGAGCCTCAAGCTGTCACCCTGGATAGAGTGCCGTGGCATCACAGCAACCTCCAATTCCTGGACTTAAGCGAGTCTCCTGTCTCTGCCTCCCAAGTAGCTGGGACTACAGGCACCTGCCACAATGCCCGGGCATTTTTTTTGGTTGCAGCTGTCATTGTTGTTTGGCGGGCCCAGGCTGGATTTGAACCCGCCAGCTCAGGTATACGTGGTTGGCTCCTTATCCCGTTGAGCCACTGGCACCGAGCCAGGACAGACTGTTTTCTAGTAGCCTCATGGCCTCTGGGAGGTTTTCTTCTTACTCTCCCTGTTAACACCTTTCTTTGAAGTTTTGACTAAGGCTATGCAGTATTAGACTTGGCCTTACCATGCTGACAGGAAGTGGTGTTTGTGTCTGAGTTTTAAATAGCCAGTTTGCTGACCATGTGTAACAAGTGCCATAAAGCAAAAAGAACTCATCATATTTTTAGGAAGGAAAAGAAAACCGTACACACTTGAATCTCTGCAGTGGAGAATTTGTGATCATTGGATTTACCCACATTATGAATAAAAAAAGCAGCTTATCAAATTAAAACGGAGAAAAAATTATTCAGCTTCAATGTAACTTTTGGACAAACATTTAAAAAATTTATGACTCGAGCCTATGATTTTGTTAATCTAGGGATCCCTTCCTGGAATATATTTTCACTTTTAGAATTCATGTCTGTGGATACACTTAAACTTGAGCTTCTTTACTACAGTGTCTAAGTCAGGCCTAATCGAGGCTGGTCCTCCTGGGAGTGACATTTTTGCCTCTCATTCAAGAGAGCCAACATATTATTTCTGAAATGCTTTGGGTCTTTAGGTGAAACTAATTTCCCAGAAGGGAAATGAAAATCCAGGAGGTGTTGGGGTTCATGCATAGCTTTAACCTAACGTGGCGTGAAAGCCAAAGATGGTACTCAGATGGTACCCTCAAGGGCAGAATCGCTGGCTGGTAAAGTGTGACCAAGTCTCAGAGCCCTGAAGGATGCTGGGATGCTTCAGAAATCTGAGAAAGAGAGCTTTGCCCAGAGAAGACAGTCAGAACCAGAGAAAGCAATTCTGCAACGCACGAAACCTCCAGGAGGTGGCAACAGCTTCCTTTTACATTATCCCTAGACCACAGACATATACACAGGAAGTGAACATTCCTGGATTTAGGAGAGATGGACAATGAAGTCTTCTTCTTTTTTTTTTTGTAGAGACAGAGTCTCACTTTATCGTCCTCGGTAGAGTGCCGAGGGGTCACACAGCTCACAGCAACCTCCAGCTCTTGGGCTTAGGTGATTCTCTTGCCTCCCAAGTAGCTGGGACTACAGGTGCCTGCCATAATGCCCAGCTAGCGTTGTTGTTGTTGTTGCAGTTCGGCCAGGGCTGGGTTTGAACCGCCACCCTAGTTATATGGTGCTGGCACCCTACCTACTGAGCCACAGGTGCTGCCCTTCTTTTTTTTGAGACAGAGTCTCACTATGTCACCTTCAGTAGAGAGCTGTGGCATCGCAGCTCACAGCAACCTCAAACTCTTGCGCTTAAGTGATTCTCTTGCATCAGCCTCCCAAATAGCTGGGACTACAGGCGCCTGCCACTAGACAATGAAGTCTTCTAGTCTTTCTCTTATGCCTCTTCCTCTTTGTGAAAACTGTCTAATTTACTAAATTCTCGGCTGGCAGCAACATCCAGACAGAAAGCAAGCAAGGACTCTAACCACATAGGGGTTAACTCGTTCTTTCACTACAAGGAGAGCCAGATGTTTATAATGAATCCTAGTCCACTGTCACCAGCCATTGGGGGAAGCATGCCCTAGCCACTTCCTCCAACCAGTGAGCACCAGTAGCAGCAGGCAGTTTGACCAAGAGCAGCCTTCAGGAGCTGGGAAAACAGCTTTCTGGCAAAACAAGCAGTAGGACTATTAAGTATGAGATAATTGTTAGGGGAAATATGACCAACTCTTGCATCTTTTAATATACCTAGCACTTTATCTGTATTGATCTGTTTCTGCTAAAGAGGAAATTCAGAGTTTATCTACCTGTTTGTGCAATCAAGTGTGTTGTTGGACCTATTGGCAAATTACAGGAGCCCCACTGGGATCTTGCCTTTTAGGTTCTAATTTCCGCACCCATGGCTAACATGAATAATCAGCAAAGTTAATCAACGCTGTATCTCCCAGGTGCTGTGCGTGTCCAATATCCTGAAATTTGAACGGTAAGCAGGCAATGGGAATTCCCAACTCTACTGGGGAGGATGTTCAATATCAGAGACCCAATAGAGCAAATCATTTAAGAGTCAGGGAGAGGGGACATGAATATCTTAAGGGCATAGGAAATCATTGAAGTTGAGAAGACTATGTGACTAAGCAATTTAAAAAGCTACGAGAACAGCCAATCGTGATGCCAGCTTGGGCAAGGTAGGTGCTCTTTGGAGATACTTTATGAACACACTTACTCATAGAAAGTTGTCCATCCTGTTTCATCACTCTTGGTGGCCAGAAGCCCCGTGTTCCCATCATAGGTCATGAGACCGAGCTCTAAGTTCTGTGTGGACACAACTTTAAGGCCTCCGTTGGTGCTCACAGTGAGGGTGATGATCTGGTTGTCAGGCATAAGCAGGTGACGGGGCATGCCACTGCTGTCCCGACGGATCTTCAGGGAATTTCCATTATTGTCAATCAATTCAGTGACATCATTGTCAGCACTATATGTGAAATTGTACAAGTACTCCCCTGTCACCAGGCTCACAGTGTATTGGTGGATGCCATCGGCGTTGAAGACATACAACTCCTGCTCTCCAGGAGATGCAGCCTCATACTGGTTGAAGGCATTAAGAACGGGCTTGTTCTTGCTGACTGCTCTGATCCGAATATTTCCAAGGTCTGCAATGTAGATGGTACCATCTGGAGCTACCGCTAAGGATGATGGGGAATTCAAGATGGCATCAGTGGCGTAGGCATCGTCTCCTGAGTAGCAGTTGCAGTTGACATCGTTTTTGCAGTCACAGTCTGAGGCTGCCCCTGCTAAAAGGCAGATCTCCCCATTGGTTGTTACCTGGCGGAGGCGGTTAATCTTCTTTTCATCTGTCTCAGTGATATAGAGGACCCCAGTGTGAGAAATGGCAATGGCACTGGCTGACTCCAGAGCAGAGTGAATGGCTAGTTTGCTGAGTGAGTAGTCAATGCCAGGAACCTGGCAGTGCATGGGGCGTCCCGCAATGATGCTGACTTGGTGGTTCTCGGTGATTCGAAGGATGACATTGTTCTCTAGAACATACAGGGAGTTATCCATGGGGTTGACAGCAAGGTCTGTTGGCCATTCCAGACGAACCTGTGGATGATGTGGTATGAGATTAATGAACAGCCTTGAACATGTCCAGTTTTTCTCTGTGGGGTACTAATGGTTCTAAGCAGTTAGCTTTTTACTAATACACTGTAGTAGAAATGCCCATCACCCTGCACCCATGTGCATAATGGAGAAGAAGAAATGATGTACGAAACACCTCCTACTGTGTCATCTGCCGTCACTCGAGTAGTCGAGTAGGTCACCAACTCTCCCTATGATGCTGCCTCTCAGCTCCAGATGACTGGACCAGCAACACAGCTGTCATATATAGTTGTAGATGTAATGTAGTTTGCTGCACAATGCCACAGTGCAACCCAACCTATACCAAGTCAAGGGCCTAAAGGGGCTACATTCATTTAGAGGAGACACCTGTATCTAATTCACAAAAAAGGAGCCATGTGTCTTGGAAAGTGGCCCTGACCCAAGGGCAGCCAAAGTGCAGGCTGGCCAGCAAACTACAACTTGAACATTTGCTTGAAAAAATGAACTGAACCAAACACATTTTTTCCTCTATGGAATGTGAAATAAAAATCTCAGTAGTAAGTTGTCAGTTTGTTGTGAAATTTGAACTGAAATTTATGAGGTTGACCACGGGTTGAAAATGCTGTTACAGCAAGAGGGAACATATATTCCAGGTTGTTCGAGAACAAATTTGGGTGAGCCTCTGTTTACTGTTCCCACACGAGCCCAGACTAAATGTGCACTTTGGGGAACACCGTAGAGGGCTCTGCTCTAGTTACTACTATGCAAAGTAAAGGTTTATATAGCGAGGATGCAATCATTTCAGATTAACAGGGAAGCTCTGATTGACATATAACGCTGTACGGTACGTCCTCAAACCTGCAATAATGATGGAGAAGAGAGGTAATTACACAGAAACTCCTACCCTGTAATCTGCCATGGCTAGAGTGTATCACCAGCATCCCTTTTCTGAGCAGAGTTTTTCTCTCTCTCTCACTCTCATTCCTCTCTGACACGTTCCATTGCATCTTGTTGTCTAGCTCATCTCAGGTCTTCTCCACACAATGTGTGACCTGTATCTATCTCTCTCCCTCCCATTCCAGTTTCAACCCAAACAGGAAGCCAATGAGAACTTCAGGCCAAGGAACAGGTGTTGCTTAGTGATGAGAAGTAAGAGAGAGTCTCACCTGGGCTACGTCCATGCTTGAATCACAGCTCAGTGGCCGGACGGCTGTGAGGTCATTGGAGCCCAGCAGGGTGGAGATGATTCCATTCTGGTCGACCTTCCGGATCATGGTAGCGTCGACAAAGTACATGAGCCCGTTCTTGTCCACTGCAATACCTGAGCAAGACAAGCAGTGGGAATGTGTCTTTTGGAAAGAAGTAGGTTTCGTGGAGTAGAGGAGGGGGCTGCTTTGCTGGGTACTCTCCGTGTTGATCAGGAACCTTACTGGGATGGATCTGCACACTCAGAGCTGTGCTTCTCAGCCTTTTAAGGCAAGACTCTTTCTCTTGGACACTGCACTGAGATTTGTATTGTTCCTGGGGTGCTGGTTGAATCACCACCCACAGTCCCTCCAAGTGAAGGAAGTACCTTGGGCAGCAAATAAATGAACCAAGGCTGCAAATGAATGAATGCGGAAATAACCTTGCATCTGCTCTCTTTAGAAAAGAAGTTATTTCCAAAGTTCATTGCTCTAAAAATTATTAGTAGTAAATTACTTGAATACCCCTCACAACCGATTGCAACAATAAGGTTGCAAAATGATGATTCTTGTAGTCACAAACTCTCAATTCAAAATGTATCCTCCAGGAAGCATTCCCAATTAAGCCTTGGCTCCAATTAGTGCTTTAATACCCTGGGGGTCCCAGGGCTGCTAAGGCACAGACAGTGGCTTCTATTTCTTTTGTGTCTTCAGCCCCCATCCCCAGTGTCCAAGTACAAGGCTTTCCTCCCTAATCCATGCTGCCTGCTGCTTTCGTGGTAGCTGAAAATACTAACAAGAATTGGCACCTCAAATGATTGCTCTTAACTGTAAGTATTTTTTGTCCTTTACGAATAGAGACCCATGGGTTCCATAACTCCCCCATCCTGAACCCTTGGAAATTATACCCATTCTTAATTACTACCCTTTTTTTGGCATTTATGCCAGCCACTGTGCTTTAGACTTGATATATATTATTGTCTATTATGAAAGTATAGGAGTTGTCAGAGGCCCCACTGGGCTTTGTTCTGTTCCAGCCCAGGCCCCACTGGCACTCTGGCCCATGAAGGTGACATTTCCTCTGACTTTCTGTGACTCCAAAAGCAATCTGCTCCAATTTCCATTTGTAGCATCCTAAGTGGATAATAATTTACTTCAAGTAAATAAATTTTTTTTGATTTTTTTGAGACAGAGTCTCAAGCTGTTGCCCTTGGTAGAGTGCTGTGGCAACCATAGCTCACAGTAACCTCAAAATCTTGGGATCAAGCAATTCTCTTGCTTCAGCCCCCCAAGTAGCTGGGACTACAGGTGCCCGCCACAACACCTGGCTACCTTTTTTTGGTTGCGGTTGTCATTGTTGTTTTAGCTGGCCCTGGCTGGGTTTGAACCTGTCAGCCTTGGTGTATGTGGTTGGTGTCCTACCCACTGAGCTACGGGTGCCACCCTAGTAAGTTTTTCTTTTTAAACACCTACTCACACACCCAAACAATCTATCTGAGTTACATCATTGCAGGGAAAGTGGTGTTGGCCTGTTGGGCTTAGATTAGTTCCAGGAAGAGGCAAAGCCCAGCTTGTGGCAGCGTCTAGCTGGGGTGGGTGGTCTCCTCTCATTCTTTACCTCGAGGGCTCATCAAGGTGGCATCTATTGCCTTTCCTCCATCCCCACAGCGGGCTTCGTCGAAGGGCAGACACTGCTCTCCTGTCCCTGCCACAACCTCTGAATTCCCAGCCAGGTCTTTGGCTCCACTCAGAGACTTGACGCGGTAGATTCTCCGACTATTGGTGTCAGACACGTACAGCGATCCTGACACGGGGTCCACAGCCAAATAGTACTTGTGCGCTGGGTTATTGCTTTAGGAGAAGAAGCACAGAGAGAAATGAGTAGGGGGCCATGCTGCTGGCCTCCCGGATCAAAGAGATGACAAAATCCTAGCAAAACACTTATCTTCCTAGTGTCTTTCCACTTTAGTGAACTGGAAAGAATCTAACATCAGACTTTGTGTTCTAACACATCATGGTTCTCAGCTACTTCTAATTTCCTTCAGATCCTCAAGCTATTATAGGATTCATTGTTTCCCATCTGGTTGAACAACTCTTGCTTCATTTAGCTAGTACCAAAGACCCCACTCCCATTCTGTCTTTTGCAAGTGGGCTAGTTACTCCATACCAGTGACAGTGCACGTGTGTGCCAGCTTCTTTATTTCTCCCTGTGGGCTATGATTCTTTTTTTTTTTTTTTTTTGAGACAGAGCCTCAAGCTGTCACCCTGGATAGAGTGCCGTGGCATCACAGCTCACAGCAACCTCCAATTCCTGGGCTCAAGTGAGTCTGTTGCCTCCGCCTCCCAAGTAGCTGGGACCACAGGCGCCCGCCACAACGCTTGGCCATGTTTTGGTTGCAGCCGTCATTGTTGTTTGGCGGCCCGGGCTGGATTCGAACCCGCCACCTCAGGTGTACGTGGCTGGTGCCTTAGCCTGGGCTATGATTCTTAAGTGGGGTTGAGGAACGCTTCCATGTGACAATGTCCTCTTTTTTTCATTTTTTTTTACTTTGTTGTCCTATATGGTCTTTGAGTTCATCATTAAAAGAACCATGTCATAAATGAGATATCTTTAAGATATGTAAATTTATTGTTTTCATTTCATTTTTATTTTTTTATTTGAGGTTAATATGGGGGAACAAATGATTAGGTTGCATTGTTTGCATTTGTTAGGTAAAGTTCAAGTTGTAGTTGAGGACAATGTCCTCTGCTGCCTCCTCAATGCCTCCCGGTACTAGATCATTAATCCTGGGGTGAACTGGAGTTGTGTAACTCTTAATGAGAGCCATTCCCAGTCCTCAGCCTCAGATCTCCTTTACTGCTCCTCAGTGTGAGTATGAATAAAGTTGGCAAAGAAACGTGGATGTCTTGCTGATATCACATCTGTAATATGAATTACCAAGAGAGGAGATGCATTTTCGAATCTTGGGTAGCAGTGCGGTTGCAGGTGTGAGCAAACTCTGCCGGGGCCCTAAGCCACACTGATGTCTTTGGTGTGTGAAGTGGATGGGAAGGCTCAGAGACCTCTGCCGTGTGTCTAGCTGTCCCTGGTGAGGCTAACTAGGACCGAGTAAGACTTGCAGAACTGACCCAGGACTGAGACCAGGAAACTCTAAACTCAACAACAGCTGCAGCTGATGACCGTAAGTAAGTCTTTGGGCTGTGCTGGGTCTTAGCTTTCTTGGGAAATTGGGAAATGAAAAAATCAAATTGGATCACAGCTCATGTTCTTTCTGGTTCAAAACAGTGCAGTTCTTCCCTTTGTCGTGTCTGCCACTTGTTGGAGGCTGGTGCTGCTGAATTGAGCGTCACGCGATTCCTGATAACACTGGTTATTAAAAGCACCGCCTCTGGAATGCAAGCAGCAATTGCCTCTCCGCCTCAGCGTGTAGCCTCGGTTTTGGTGCCATGTGTCTAAAGTAAGCATGGGCCTTTTCCCCGGTTATTTTTCACTTGTATGTAGTACTTTGGAATGATGGGGAGAGAAGGGCTGGGAGAGATAAAGGGGAGGTGAAGGTGAGGATAGTTTTGGATGCAGTGTCCTGTGGACATTAGCTGGTGAATCACTAATTAAAATACTACTATTTGGGTTCTTCTCTGATTAAAGGGAGAAAAGAATTAGGAGGCTATTTTTAGGAACACTTTGTAAGTCAAGTCTACATTTAATTCTGGCTTCTCCTCAGGTTGCTATTAAGACACATAATTGAACTAGAAGTCAAGGTATTTCTAAGCTATAGCTAGTTTGAAAGAGTAGACTACCTGGGGACATTCCCTTTCTTTCTCTTTCCTTTTCTTTTTTCTTTTTTTTCTGCAGTTTTTTTTTTTTTGCCAGGGCTGGGTTTGAACCCACCACCTCCAGCATATGGGGCCAGTGCCCTACTCCTTTGAGCCATAGGCGCTGCCCATTTTTCTTTTTTTTTGAGACAGAGTCTCAAGCTGTCGCCCGAGGTAGAGTGCCGTGGCATCACAGCTCACAGCGATCTCATACTCTTGGGCTTAAGCGAGTCTCTTGCCTCAGCCTCCCAAGTAGCTGGGACTACAGGCGCCTGCCACAATGCCCGGCTATTTTTTTGGCTGCAGTTGTCATTGTTGTTTGGCAGGCCTGGGCTGGATTCGAACCCACCAGCTCTGGTGTATGTGGCTGGTGCCCTAGCCGCTTGAGCTACAGGCACCAAGCCTCTTTCCTTTTCCTTCTTCCTCTTCATTTTCCTTTTTTTGTCTCCTTCTTCTTCTTTTTGGCAATTAAGTCATTAGGGAATATGCATAAACACAAAACAAATTAGAGCAGAAAGGGAAAAATTCATGCTACTTCCTAATTAGGGGCTGCACTCCCTTCCTGAAGGAAGTGGTCAACAGAAGGATCAGGGCATTGCACATCTGTGCCTATCTACGAGCAAGATAATTAATTTTGGATTTCTAGGGAGGCTTATTCGAGAAAGCTTTTTAAGATCTTTGTCAGAAGAACAGACAGTGGAGGTCAGTTCTTGTTTAGGGGGATTGCTCTTCCCATGGCCTCCTACTCATTTGAACCAAGACTCTTGCAGAAAAGCTCAGATCAGAGGGACAGCAGTGCTTCCACACCTGCGGCTGCGGTGAAGATCAAACGAGGCATGTGAGTTTCCTGGAAAAATGTCCTTCTGGGGGCATTTCTGCTTCTTTTAAAAATTTGGCTCAAACAGGGTGCCTATAACCAGCCAATCTGGGGATGCCTGAGAAGAAGAAGGCAGAGGACTTTTTCTATACAGGGCCTTTCTACTGACTGGAATGATCTTGTACGACTGGACTCTACTCTTCGTCTGATTTTGACTTAATGTCAAAGGAGCCCCTTCCATGTCAGGAAATAAGGAGAAGCATTCCTTTGAAAAGTTGTATAAATTGTTTTGTTTCCCCCCTCTTCTTGCAAATAAAAAATAAGGTCACTTTTCTTTGAGAAAGTTCATACTATATCCATTTCAGCACAGCGTACGTGTGTATGCATGTAGACGTATATTTTACACTTTCACTGTGATTTGCACCAGTGTGATTTTATTTTTTACTTATGTATTTATTTTTTATTAAATCATAAACACATAGATCATGTATACATTAATACATTTATGGGGTACAATGTGCTGATTTCATATAGAATTAGGAGCATTTACATTAAAGGTTCATATATACGTTGTCTCATTTATTTAGTTATTGTTTTAAATAATAACCTTGGGTCAATGGAAAGACCAAGACAACTTAGACAAAAAGTACTTGGTCTACACCCTTCATGCTACTCAAAAGTGATTTAACTCTATGAAAATTCTCAATGCATCTGACTGTTGGATTCATTCTGACCAGCAGATTGGCAATTAACTTTTTTTTTTTTTAAATATCCATATATCCAGGGGAAAAATCATTAATGAGTTGAAAATGAGTTTTTGACCCGTTTCCAGTTCATTAAAGCTTTTGTGAACCCAGTCCAGCATTTACAAAAGCCAGAAGTTTGCCTCAACTGTTTAGCCCAATTATGGACTCCACTGAACAGTCGGGATAAAAGTTCGCTGAGGGTTCATTATCTTGCACTTGCATCTCCCGGAAATTCTAATTACTGTCAGCTTATTTGGTTGCTTTTTGACTGCACTTCATAATTGCTAAAGCTTATCATATCCACAACACACAATTAGCACATAAAAAAGTTACTATGCTTGGTACATAAAAATATACAACATTACACAAGAAGCACAAAACAAAAAAGCAAACACAAGGAAGCAAACGAACCATATCAAATTATATGGGAAAGAGTACTTCATCTTACCTATGTTTAAACTCTTTATTTCTTTATAGAAAGAAAACAGAAAGGAAAAAAGAACAAACAGTTAGCGGAAGAATCAATGATAAAGAAAACATAACATTTTTGGTTTTTTGTATAAAGGATCCCCCAAAAGGTAATCTTGTTATTTTTTCCCTTGTTACTGACAGCTTCTGGCTCATTAACTTGAGAAGCACCCCTGGACTTTGGATTCCTCCCAGATCTCGGAAAATCTGGATAAAAATGCTGAATTCTCTGATTAGTTTAGTGGGTGCAACAGGACACAGGTGGCAACAGGTGAAATTGTTTTCTGGCTAATGAACAGATGGAAAATAGGTTGCATCTTAGGTTCTAATACCTATTGACTGGTAATGACTACTTGGGAATGTGGTGGTAGAAGAATTTTGAGGCTAAATTCAAATTCATCTATAAAGAGTTCTGTGACTCATTTGTAATGTCTGCCTTGGGTGTGGTGGGGGAGCACCTGTTCCATCTATTCGTCATGAGTACATTGCAGGATAGAGTCAGCACCACTCAGGAGAGAGACCCTCCCCACACCCTACTGAAGTTTGGCAAAGGCTCTGCTGAACCCTGAGCGTCTGAATCATTTCCTATCCGTGCCATCTTCCTTCTCCCCATCTCAGTGGTGTGGGATCCCAAATACGCATTCTTCCTCACAGGTAATACCCAATATAGCGATAACGTCCATAAATAAAATTCATAGATAGCAACACCCTCTTGCAATTAGAGCCAAAGACTCCAGTTACCATTTCTTATTGGAGAACTAGTAAAAGTTTTTTTTTTTTATTTTTTATTTTAAGAGTGAAAATATATGTCAATTTCAACAGGAAAGTGGCTGAAAGTTAAACATCAGGGAGATGAGGACATGCGAGGGCCTCTGGTAAGAATTGCTCCCCATTCCTGAGGCTTCTAGGCTGAAGTGGAAGAAGTCCCTGAGTCCCTCTTTCCCTTCCAGCTGAGGAAGAGGCTTCAGGGAAAGGACAAAGAAGAGTTTAATGCCCTGATTCCTGCTTAGGTGTAGCTCAGGCCTCTGCTGGGGGCCATCATTAGTGTTGGATTTGCACAGGGATTACATTTTTATATTTTATTCTAATGTGTTAGTTTTTGCAAAAAAAAAAAAAAGTTAATTAAATGATGTTGATAACTCTTGAGCTCTGACTGGCATAGTGCAATTTAAGATTCATTCTGCAAAGCCTGGTGTGTCGGGATGGCAGCCGGGAATTCTCGTGTCTATTTTATATTGCTTAATGAAAGTGAAATGTTATCTGCCACCAGTGGTAGTCATATTTGGCTCTTAATTATTGCATATCAATTTCACTTTTTTTTTTTTTTTTTAGTAAAGATTTTGTAAAAAGACTGGATGGGATTTGGGTCTGCAGACCTGACCTACTTCTTTCCTAGAATATCTGCTTTAAGTTGATTAATAGAAAATCTATTTTGGGGGAAAGAGAGGGGCAGGGATGAAGGACCAAGCCATTGGGGGGTGGAGAGTCCAAATGATGGCATGGACATGCACTTTAGAGAATGGTGGAGGTCACTGTTATTCTAGTTAAGGGTCATATTAGGTTGGGTGCTTAATGGGCAACATCAAAATCACAACATCAGTTTGTGACTCAGTTTGTGCAGATGAGTCCAGATGCCCTACTTACAAGGGACAGGCCTGGGCTTAGTGTGTATGGTCTGAAATAACAAAAACTTTTTGAGGAAAACATGATGTTTCAGATTTAAGAATTGAGATGGATTAGCTCTTCACACGGCAGAGTGTCAATGATTCCTCTGTGAAGCCTCAGGGTCTCTCTTGGCATTCTCAGCCTGCCTTGCAGAGCTGTCATCACTGTGTCTTGTGATTTACGTGTGTGTGCTTGTCTTCCTCCATTCTATGTGAACAGGATATGAGTTATTCCTTTGTATTGCGGATATCTAGTAGAGAGCCCATGAGAAGGGAAGGCCTGGGAAAATGGGTTCCTGAGTGAAGGAGGCAAGGAAAGGGGGTGCTTCTAGTGCTGGCCAGACTAATTCTAATCCCTTACGTTCTGTTCAGAATTACAAAGCTACAATCAAATGAGATTTGTCTCTTTCCATTCCAACTCCTGCTGTGCCACGTTTTCCCCTTGAAGAGGATGAAGTAGCCACAGGTTTATTTATTTATTTATTTATTTAGTAACTGAGGGGAAGTTGACTTGAGATGCATTTAGTTTAATTGTAGAGGGATGTGCTTATGTAGCTTGTAGACCCTTCAGCATCTAGTTAAATCATTGCTAGTCATTGTGGCATAGGAATGGCTTTCAGGAATGTTCTGCCCTACTGTACTGATTTACTCAGCATTATGGCAGGGAGTGTAAGGACCAATGTAGAATTTATATCTCCCTATTACGAGGACATCGATGACAAACAGATTAAAGAACATCAATTCAAAGAGTGAATAGATTATTCACTACATAAGAAAACCTGAAATGCCCAGAAATACTATAAAGGAAACTTGGTAAAGATTTTCCCAAATGTTATAACTCTAACAATTTATATGTCACCAGTGATCAATTGTGAATGTGAAAGAACATTTTCTAATTTATCAATGATAGGAAATAAATTTTGATGAGCTACACAGGAGGAAAGGCCACACACATCTCTTCATTCTTCCTGTAGATAATCAAGTTACAAAAGAACCATCATATTAAAAGGTGACCAAAGAGGATGCAGCCAAAAAGTGTAGGAAAACAAGTTATCACAGAAGTATAATAGGAGTTAATTAGTAAAATAGCTTATGATGTTTGGGCTAGTTGTTGGCTTTTTAAAGAATCTGTAATTTGTTTTGGTTCCTTTTCTCATCCTAAATAATATGAGTAATACTCAGTTTCATCTTTCCTTTGGTATTTACAATTTTGTTTTCTTCTGTCTTAGAGAGAGGGCCTGAAATTGCATTAGATTTAGGCCCCCAGGAAACCTGGAGCTGTCCCTGTCAAAAGGACTTGAGGACAGTGCCAAGCACTATCCGAAATTTTAGGGGATCACTGTCATTATTATTATTCTGGATTGGGTGTTTTGATGTCTTGTCTTTCCTTACCACCTTCATGGTTTGACCACATAGGGAAAGCCTCTGCATCCTTTAACTAGAGCAACAGAGTGCCCCCCAACAGTCTCAGACCGAGCTTGTCCTTGATGACACTTCCTTCCAGGATCTGCCTTTGCCCACCTTCCTGGGCTTCCATTACTGCGCATCTCTGAGCACCATCTCACCTGGGTCACACCTTCTCTGAAGGTCTTCCCTGATGCAAGATGCCCTTGACCCACTCTCCTAGTACCATTAGAATGTCAGCATGGAGAAGTGGTTTGGTTAGAGAAAAAGCATATTTACTATCTATTGTAATATTAGTTTATGTTTAAGAAAAAAGAAATGAGTTTTTCTTAGAGCTTCAAACATTAAAGAAGGTGTGAAATTCTTTTTTTTTTTTTTT